>JAJONR010004835.1:0-65357 GCA_029582245.1 Solanum etuberosum | reverse complement strand
TTTGCTATTTCCAATTTAGTTCTTTTTGGAACTCAAGGTGCTACATCTAGTGACCTTAACACTTAAGAAATTTTAAATTCCTCGGTAAAATCCTACTCACAACGAAGGATGGTTCGAGTCTTAGCTAAAAAAATTTCTGGGGTGTTACATTTATCGAGTCAGAAAGAAATGAGTAATAGATCGGAGAGTTAGGTATCAAATCTCCCTCCTGGATCTAGTAGGAGCAAAAGTAGGTAACTTAGATAAAGAATAGTTGATAGATACGTTAGATCTTGAAAAAGCACCTGGTCAAATATCTTATCCTCTGTTCCATTTGATGGTGATGTTAATTCCTTCCTTATTATTAGTCAATATTACCTAAAAAGTTAATGTCATTTTCTTATTTTTACCTTTAATGGTTATAGTATGCTTTTCTAATCACATAAATTTCATTAATTGTGCATTTTTTTTAAACTACAAACTATAGAAGTATTTTTGTAAGCCACCATGCAAACTACACCAGAATAATTCCAAAAGAAATAAGATTAGCTACTTGAGTTTGGGGAGGATTAATTAGCACAAAACAAGAACTAATAATGAAACCTCAGTTTTAATTTGTTTGTCTGATTTCGATTTGACACGAAGCTTAAGAGTAAAAAAAACTTTTGAATCTTTTGGTCTTAAACTAAAAACATAATTAATGTATCAGAATGTCTTTTAATCTTATGGTTTTAAGTATGTCACGTGAAAAGTTGAAATCAAAGAGTTGTCACAAAAAGGAAAGAGTTATTCCTTTCTTAACGAAATAAAAATGAAAGTAAGACAAACAAATTAAAACGACAGAGTAATGATCATTGAATGAACCAAAACAAAGAATTCAATGAGGAAATCTAACTAATTATTAATAAAACAACAATCAAATGTCTATACAAAAAAAAAAGTTTCCTCTAAGCTTCTTAGTGATCACAATTCAGGCTGTAAATTGGCAGCTGGTGCTCAATCACTGCTAGCCAAAAACCAATGTGTCATAATATACATGAGTAATATATAACTCTTAAAGAAAAATTTCGACCTAAATGTTGCTCGGATCCTTCAAAATAATCTTCAAAGGTATGCATTCTTGGTAGATCTGACACGAATGTGATACCATCTTTTGAGAGTCTGAGCAACATAGATGCTAACTAGTCATCTTTGCCATTCCATACGATAATCATGTAACGGAGTTGGAGACTTTAGTGCAAACCATCTCCGTGTTAAATCTTTTAAACCATTATCATATACCTCGCAAAACTTCAATGGCCAACCTTTAGGCTCAACCGGACTAAATCCTAGTCCTGGGGTTCGATCCTTTGAACGTGGGTTCAATTCTTTCGTCCAATCTATAACATAAGCCGATACCCTTCTCCTAAATTTAGCCTTAAATTCAGGCCAAGCTTGAAACTTGTAGTGATTCACCGCCATATCATGAACACTCATTTTCTTTCCCCTATACCTTTTATTCAATATGAAATGATGAATCATATTGAGCAAAGAGTGATCAACAGCATCCAAGAATACAATAGACTTGTGTCTGTTTTCGAGCTTTCTTCTGCAGTTGTATCCTTGTGTCACTCCTGTTATAGGATGAGTGTTCATATTCGATGGTCCAAATTCATAACATGGGATACTAATTTCTGCGACTTGTCTCTTGTCAAGCAATGTATCTTGTATATTCTTAGGATTTGGTAACACAGAATGCAATAGAGATTCAGATGGACGCGATAAATTAGCCCATAAAGGTGAATACACAAATTCATCCACATCAATGTACATCATCCAAGAACAAGAATCCTTAGCATAAATTGTACTATGCGAAAAACCGGCTTCTTGAGTTTTAGGCCATACCCAAAAATAAGTTTTCACATCATAGCCATCATGACCAAGCTCGTCGACAACTTTTTCTAAATCATCATCACTAGCATTGTCGTATAATACGAATTTTTCAACACCTATTTTTGAATGATACAATACCCATTCTTTTAAGAATTTACCAACATTGTACACCATGGTACATGCACAAAGACGAGCTTTCTCTGACTTCATATTAGTTGCCAGTTTTCGTGGTGCATTGTAATAGGCCACAGAAGGCACAACCATTGGAACAGGAAGTACAATTTCGAGAGAGATTGATACTCCCTCTCCTTCCAAAACAGTTGGATCAGGGCGATTACATCGAAAAACTTCTTGTATTGAACTCGTTACGTTGGTTCTAATTACCTTATTACCCCCATACCCAAAAATACAGTTAAATTCATTGGGTTCTCTGTTAATTCCTTGACGATTATTCACTCCTTTAACAAACAAAACAATGTCATCATCTGTTGTTAGAGAATCGTAAACGAGAAACGTCCACCTTAACAGCTCGGGCATTGTTGATATCATGGTAACATTCCTATTTTCGGTTGATTTCATCAATATGGGTGGTTTAAATGGCAATCTCCGGCGAGCTCTCTTTGGAAACTCGCACTTGAACATAGACCGAACCGGAAAATGGAGCTCCCCTGCAGGAATAGCAGGGGAAATCTCCCCTATTCCGTATACACAAATGTAAGGATCGTGATGAGAAATTACATGGGTATAATCCGGAGAAACAATAACGAAAACTTCCCAATCAGGCATTAGAATCGATACGGATGAAATTTGACCACGTAACGGAGAAATTTGAAAAGGAGTTATAGGTGAAGATATATTTTCATGAATGACGAGGTTATCAGATTTTTTCGAGGAAATAGTAATGGCGATTTTCGGGGTTGGGGGTGGAGAGGAGATAGTAATGGTGGTGATTTTCGGTGGTGGTGATGGTGATGGTGGAGGATCAGAAAGTCGGAGATAATTGTTATCAACGGAAGAGGAGGAGACGGAGGAGATAGAATCGCGAAGGTAAAGGTGATACAGAGTAGCAAAGAAGAAAATCGAAGTGGTAATGAAAAAGAAAATCGTAAGGATTTTTCCGGCCATAATAACCTAAAAGATGAGAATTTGGAAGATGATAATACTGGAGGATCCAGTAGGAGCAAAAGTAGGTAAGTTAGGTGAAGAAAAAAGAATTTTGCCGATAAAAATGATAGATCAGGACAGGAGGGGTTATCGTAATAATAAGAGGCCTTAAATATATATATATACATACACATTATAATAATAATTTAAAGTCATCTTTTTATTCTTAGGTACTACTTATTTTTAGTGTAATATTAAGTCATTAAGCGTTGAACTTTAAGTACTAATTGATATTAACATTTATAAGTTTAAAAGGAATTGTAGATAAATATGCAAGTCATTTCTTTACATACATTCTGCTTAGATGTTGTTGTAAGAACTTCATTTATTAATACGAAGATTTGAAATGTTTATTCAGAGTTACAAAATATTTCTAATAAAAAGTAGATAGATTTGTTTTCTTTCTTTTTCTATTTAAAATATGTTCCTTTCTTTTAATTCGTTATTAAATTTTTCTGGTGGCTCAAATTTTAGGGGCCTAAATCAAACATTTTACTAGCCTCACCCTAAGTCACACATGTTCGTAGAAAGCATATGTTCGACTATTATTTGATGTGTTACTAACCTTCCTTATTAGTCAATATATAAAAAAATTAATGTCATTTTTTTATATTTAATAACGATTAAACTTAAATATCACATGTTTAGATTGTTATATACAGGAAGTTACATACGGGAGGGGGTTTGGCCTTACCTCCGAATGTAACACAAAGATAAAGAATTTATCTTTCATAAGAAGAAGGTATGGGAAACTAACTCAGACATTCCAAACCTCGCAAAAAAGGACAACTTATCTAGCAAAAGGGTTCAGTTGGATTGAACCCCTAGCCTCCATAAGAAGTTGTTGATAGGTATCATAACAGGACTCATTCTAACTACTCGCGGTTAATTTAGCAAGATGGTCTGCAACCTTATTGACCTTTCTGAAATAGTGTTCTACCTTGATATTAGCAAGTTTCTTTAGACGTTGAACCTCTTTAATTATCCTATTTAGCTTATAACTATATCATTTGTTTTCATTGATCATTTGGACAATAAATGTCACCATGCACCCCCAATAACAGCTCAAAGTTAATTCCAAAAGAAATAAGGTTAGCTACTTACATTTTGGGAGGATTAATTAGCACAAAGCAAGAACTAGTAATAATGAACCCTCTGTTTTTATTTGTTTGCTTGATTTTTATCTAACACGGAATTTAAGAAAATAAAAAGATTTTCGAATCATGTGGACTTAGACTCAAAACTTGTTGAATGTACAAATATATCTTTTAATATTGTATTATATACATAAAGAATCAAATTAAAAGAACATCGCTACAATTAATGGTATAATAATAAAAGAAATTAAAGAGAAAAATAAACAAAAAAAATCATCAATCAATTCTAACTCGTCATTTTTGCCATACCATACGGTAATATATCCGATTTGGAGACATCGCTACAATTAATGGTATAATAATAAAAGAAATTAAAGAGAAAAATAAACAAAAAAATCATCAATCAATTCTAACTCGTCATTTTTGCCATACCATACGGTAATGTATCCGATTTGGAGACTTTAGTCTGAACCATGTCCGTGTTAAATCTTTTAAACCATTATCATATACCTCGCAAAACTTCGATGGCCAATCTTTAGGTTCAACCGCACTAAATCCTAGTCCCGGGGTTCGATCATTTGAACGTGGATTCAATTCTTTAGTCCAATCGACAACATAAGCCGATACCCTTCTCCTAAATTTAGCCTTGAATTCAGACCAAGCTTGGAACTTGTAGTGATTCAATACCATATCACGAACATTCACTTTCTTTATCTTGTACCCTTGTTTCAGTATGAAATGATGAATAACATTGCGCAAAGAGTGATCAACAGCATCCAATAATACTACAGACTAGTGTCTGTTCTCAACCTTTCTTCTGCAGTTGTATCCTTGGGTCACTCCCGTTATAGGATGAGACTTCTTGTTTGATGGTCCAAATTCATAACACGAGATGCTAATTTCCCCGATTTGTCTCTTATCAAGTGACGAATCTTGTACATTCTTGGGATTTGGTAACATAGAAGGTAATAGAGATTTCGATGGACGCGATAATTTAGACCATAGAGGTGAATACACAAATTCATCCACATCAATGTACATCATCCAAGAACAAGAATCCTTAGCATAAATTGCACTATGAGAAAAACCAGCTTCTTGAGTTTTAGGCCATACCCAAGAATAAGTTTTAACATCATATCCATCTCTAACAAGTTCATCGACAACATTGTTTAAATCATCGTCACTAACATTGTCGTATAATACGAATTTTTCAACACCAATTTTCGAATGATATAATACCCATTCTTTTAAGAACTTACCAACATTATACACCATAGTACATGCACAAACACGAGCTTTCTCTGACTTCTCGTTACTTTCCAATTTCCTTGATCTAGTGTAATATGCCACAGAAGGTACAACCACGGGAACAGGTAGTATAATTTCGAGAGAGACGGATATCCTCTCTCCCTCAAAAACAGTTGGATCAGGACGATTACATCGAAAAACTTCTTGTATCGAACTCGTTGCGTTGGTTCTAATTACCTTATTACCCCCATACCCAAAAATACAGTTAAATTCACTAGGTTCTCTATTAATCCCTTGACGATTATTCAACCCTTTAACAAACAAAACGACGTCGTCTTCCGTCTTTAGTGAATCATAAACGAGAAAAGTCCACCGTAACATCTCCGGCGATGTCGCCGGCGCCGGCGTAATATTCCTATTTTCCGACGATTTCATCAATTTAGGTTGTTTAAACGGAAATCTCCGGCGATATCTCTTCGGTAGCTCACACTTGAACAAAGACCGAACTGGAAATTGAAGCTCACCGGCGGGAATCGCCGGCGAAACTTCCCCTGTTTCAAATTCGCAAATATAAGAATCGTGAGGAGAAATTAGATGAGTATAATCGGGTGAGACAATAACGAATACTTCCCAATCCGGCATTAGAATCGATACAGATGAAATTGAATCGGGTAATAGTGAATTCACCGGAGATACAGGTGAAGAGATATTTTCATGAACTGCAAAATTTTCGATATTTTTAGAAGGGATAGTAATGGTGATTTTGGGTACGTCGTTAATGGCGGAGATAAAATCATAATGGTAAAGATGATACTGAGTAGCGAAGAAGAAAATTGAAGTGATAATACCAATTTTTCGAGTCATATCGAAACGTTACTCAACTTTATTTTATAACTCAAAAGTCGAATTTGTAACAAGATTAATATGTCAAATTGTTGCGTATATATAAGAAACAAGGATTCCTACTTAGAATTTTAGTAGGAAATTGAAATTCTTAAGGGAAAAGGAATTGGAATTATTGTTGGTTAATGGTTTGTTTTATTATCTTCTAATCATTGTTTGAGACTGATTATGATTTTGATTGGACATTGGTGAGAAATAATAGTATGTAATATGTTTATCAATTATTGTTTTTCAATTTAAAATGAGTAGTTAATTATGTCATTCAACGAAATGATAGTCGTGATGAATTTATTATTAAAATAAAAAAATAAAATTACGATTTTAATTTTATGCGTTCTGAATTTTAAAATGATAACTTCAAGTAATACTAAATGAGTTCTAACTTTAATATTTGTTCATATATTTAATAAATTTCTTAAAATAAATCTACGATTTAAACAAAAGCCATAAAATTCAAAATTAATATATGGTTATAAATTTCCAAATTGAACTTGAAGGTGAATTTAAAATTAGGAAAAGTACTCAGAACTTATTTTCCAACACCATCTTCATAAATTAAAAATAAAATACTATTTCCTCTTCTTTTTTATAAAAATATAATTAAACATAATTTTATCTTCATAAATTTTAAATAAATAAAGTATATGGACAAACGCCTGCCAAGAATAATTCTTCAAAAAAGAATTATTAATCCTAGTTTTGTTTCAATTTATAGCAGCCTTTTACGAAGGATTTGGTCAAGTATGCTGTCTGCCAGAGGCGGACTTTATGGTGGCGTTGGAAAAAAATATAATCTTCAAAATTAAAAAAAATATATTTTGAAAAATTATTTGAAAATTAACCTTAAATTTAAACCTAAATACAATTAATAAATATTACTTTTTTGAGAGTGGACATAGAACTCCGACTAAATTTGAATCGCGCACTACATGACCATTTGGGGGTGGTGCTTCCAACAAAAAGATTTTGTACCCGGGACCTCTGATTAAGGGTAAAACAATTCTACCACCGCACCACAATTCGGTTCATTTTGAGTATTTAATAATATTTTAATATTAGTGAAACAAAAAAATATAAAGATAAAAGTCAAAATAGATGTCCTCCTACTAAGAGAAGGAAATCATTTTTTATATTTAAATACCAAAATATCATGGAATAAAAACATTTTTCTAAAAAGCCATTTTCCTTCTGAGAACACAAACTTTTTCTACGTCTCTTTTCTTGGACAGTTGGTTGGTGGAAATTAAATAGGATTCAAAAAAACGCTTTATGTCCTGTCAACTTCATAATTTGTGGTTATTAAATTTGTTATTTTAGAAAATTAAGATATGAATTCATTGTAATAATTTTAATCTATCGTGTTTTCATATTTTATTATTTATAGATTTTTGATGTTCAGGTTAATTTATGCAAACTTTGATCACATTTTTAAGTGTGCGCTAAATACAGTATGATGTTATTAATATTATATTTTATGCAGAGAAGGAAAACTTAAGTTTATCAGGGGGGGATTTTAGAAAAAAAGAAAAAATTACGCAGTTAAGTAAACTTATACTACTTAATTAGTCATCGATACCTATAGTTTGCAATAATTACCACTCGCGACTAATATTAACCATTAATTACGTGGGTTGACTTTGAGTTTATATAATTAGTTACGTTTGTATAATTCGTCACATTTGTATAATTCGCAACTAACAATTCTTCATTTGATTGTATTTGTATACGATGGTTTATATTTGTATATGACGATGATTTCCTTTGGTTTTTCAGTTTTATCACCATATACATTCAATATTTTTTTGTATAACTTTTTAAAGTTTGTATAAACGTGTAGTTTTTGAATTTTGTATAATATAACTTATATAATGTAATTTGTATAGTATAATTTGTACAACTGTTTAAAGTTCATATGTTTGTGTTTGTATCAATTCGTTATTTTGAGTTTTATCATATTTGTATAATTTCAGACTTTGTATTACTCAATTATATAAAAACACGTGAATTATACAAACTTACCCGCGAATTATACAAACGATATGCGAATTAAAAAATTATTGCCCTCTCTCTCCCCTCTCTCAATCTCGCTCGCCTCTCTCCTCCCTCTCCTAATCTTGCTCGCCAGATATACAAATACATATGTATATCAGTTACATATATACTTATACAATTCGTCTCTCTGCTCTCTCTCCTTCCTCTCCCAATCTCGCTCGCTACTCTCCTCCCTATAACATGTAGCTACGAATCGTAATTAGCAAACTATAGCTATGGAGCGTAATTAAGCTATATATATATATATATTCAAAAATATATCAAAACAAAATATGATAAATAAAATGTGTTATAGTTAAAATTTAAACTCAAACTCATAAATCTTATGTATTTACATAACTACTTCATCGCAAGGGCGGAATCAGCCTTAAAGTTACAAATTCAGCAGAAGGTAAGCTCAAATCATGTATTTATATTTAAAAAAATTATTTTAATATGTTTAAATAATCAATTCATAACTTATTAAAAATGTAAAATGGGAGTAATATATAAGTGATAAACTAATTAATGGTCATCTAGCTTGATGTGTTCGATACGGAGGAAATTAAATTTTTTTCAATTTTTTCATGTTCAACTGGATACAAAATTTTGAAATTTTTTTTTCACCTCTACCCCACAACCTCCATCCTCACCCATGCCTCTTGTAATATTAATCTAAATTATATATAAATATTATTAAAAAATATATTTTTTGATTACTTAAGGAACATAAAAAAAAAAAAAAAAAACTTCAATTATTTGCATAAAAAATATTTTCCAATAAAACTTGTACGGAATACTTGCCCCTAATCTGCTTGACTTTTGACTTCATTTTCATGGCGACATTACTATTACAATTTCCTATAATCTTCGTAACGAGTTCATTATTCATCGAATTTCGAATAATGTGTTACTACTAGTCTTTGGAAAACTTTCTATTATCAAACAACAAAATATTGCTACTATTTTTTCGAATTATGTTTCACTGGCCCTTGAAAAAATTTCGATTATAAAAAAAAAGAGATTGGTAGTCTTTGTGGTTTACTTTTCATTAGACAATTCTCAAAGAGTGTTTTTTCCAGAGCTCTTTTTCAGGTATTTTTTTTTCTCAAAAAATTATAATGTTGGTTTGTTCATAAAATTGTTTCTTATTTTGCTACTATATTGTTAGAGGTCAATTAAGAATTTAAGTTTTATTAGTTCAATTTTTAAAAGATTTTTAGCATTCAGCTCATTGGAATTTTAAAAGTTATGGGTTCGTATCTACTATTTGTTACAATTTTTATGAATTTTTACACATAAATTTATTGTACTGTGCTCATATAAAACTTTCGCTCTTTGACTGAAAATTATACTGTTTATATATGGTTAAAACTATTGTAGATGTTGATTTACACTGTTTATGGGTACTGATTCCATAATTATAGCCAATTTTCTGCTGATATGGTGAAGGGCTTAGGGTATTGACTTGTTGTCCATTCTAGTAGTTGTAGTATTACTCTTATTTCTTCTTCTTTGATTTCTGTTTATTATATGTTGTTGTCGTATTGTTATGCTACTATATGTTGTTTTCTTTATTTCCATTACATTTTTTTTCCTAGACTAATTTTATCTTGAGCCGAGGGTCTATCGGAAACAACCATTTTACCTAGAGGTCAGATCTGCGTATACTCTACCCTTTCCAGATCCCACTTTCTGGGACTATACTGGGTATGTTGTTGTTGTTGTATGGTGAAGGGCTTAGTTTTGAATTCTGAGTTTCATGATAAAATTTGATTAAAGATGTAAATGTGACTTAATATGTAGATGGGTTTGGTTAATGTTCTAGAGTTGCTTAGATCTATGTCTTGGATAATTGGCATTAAGGGCAGCACGATGCGTAAAACATCCCATGTTTACAATGGGTCCCGGGAAGGGCCGCATACCAAGGGGTGTGATGTAGACCTATATGTTGCTTGGACTCTTCAAAAATATCGACGGGTTCATGTTGGATCCTCCAAAAGTGGTGAATTTTTTAAGGATCTGACATGGGTGCTGCAACATTTTTGGAGAGTCCAAGGAGCATATATAGATGTAGAAAGCCTACCCTAATGCAAGCATTAGTGGCTGGTTCCATGGCTCGTACCCCGGACTTATAGGCCACACGGAGACAAGTTTGTTGGGATTTAAAGTTGTGGATTTAGTTGCTGCTATGAGTTCAAATATGCAACTGGAAATGAACTATTAGTAGCCAAAAGAGATTTGAACCAGGTTATCGTGAGCCCGTCTATAACTCCCAGCCTTGGTAAAGGGAAATTTGCTCATGTTGTGTCGAATATTTACACTTATTTTTGGTGAATTCCATCCTCTTGATCCGACTAAACACATTTAACCTTCAATTAATACAATGTACTATTAAATTGTTTGATATTTGTAGGTACTAGGTAGTATTTTTTAACATTTCATCCTTAATTTGTTTATATCTGAGTGTGAGTTCAACATGACAATCCTTGTTACAATAACACGAGAAGAAGAAGAACGGAAAAAGTGTCTATTTTAGCTCACTGCTTTAATTAAACTAGTCTTAAGTGAATATCAGGTCCGTTGTCTTATAACAATTTTGACTGTATTTCTTGAGCCGAGGGCAAGGTCTGTGTACACTCTACCTTTGCCAATTGTTGTTGTGGTTTTTTAACAATTTTCACCGGATCAACTTGTAGGTTTGGATCTTAGTAATATTCGCTGTTGCTCTTGCCTATTGCATCCTTGTGGACAAATGGAGCTGGCGGCAGTAGCTTCTGTGGTGATAGAGAAACTCAAGGATATGCTGTCTGAAGAGATAACAAACAAAACGGTGATAGAGGAAGCCTTAAAAAAAATGCAATGTGCCATTGCTGACACAAACGAGGAGCAAAGAAATAGTAAAGAATTCAAGGAGTGGGCTGAAATGTGTCTGTATAGTCTGTACCATGTTGAGGACACTGTTGAGTCTTTTGCCCTTGGCATCGCCCGTCAGAACAAGAAATGGAGCTTCCTTATGAATCACTCTGTGGTTCTCAAGAACTTCATGGCTTGCCAAAAGCTGAGAAGGAAGATGAAGAGAATCCCTTCAGACATTAAACGGTTGATCAATAAAAATCACAAAGGTACTGGTGAACAGAACGCGTGTAGCAATGGGACAACCACCAATATGGGTGATCAGAATGGTGGGGAAGCTGAAGATAGAAATATTGAAGATCACAACGATGAGGATTCTGCAAAAGTCAGACTAATAAGTCCAATGGCACAATGTAGTTATCCGACGATCCCAGAGAGTGATGAAGAGGAACTAGTACGGGAGGTAGATACAAAATCTCTGACGTGCACTAGCGACATGTCTTTGACATTAGACCGTGAAAAACAAGCAAAGCTCATGTCTACAAAAAAACCTATGAGGTGCATCAGTGAAAGGTCTTTGTTGTTAGACCGTGAAACACAAGCCAGACTCATGTATACAAATTCTTATGATGACGAAGAACTGGAGATGTTTGGCATTAGACAAGAAGTGTATGACTTAGTGGAAAGACTAACCATGACAGCTGATGATGGAAGGGCCCCGATCGTTCAAATTGCTGGTAAGATGGGTTCAGGCAAGACTACTTTGGCTCGTGCCGTATACAGAAGTAGGAAAATCAAAGACCATTTTGAGTCTGGATGCGCATGGGTCACCATTTCAAAAGAGTTTAATAAATCAGATGTATTGCAGAACTTGCTAAAACAGTTGGGAGATTCCAAGGACTCTGTGGATCTAACTCCCAATGAGCTGGAAACTAGACTTTTGGAGTGCTTAAATGGAAAAAACTACTTGATTGTGTTGGATGACGTACAGAATGATCAGATGTGGGAAGGGCTGAGATCTGTTTTTTTAGACAGTCGAAATGGAAGTACACTACTTCTCATCACCACCAGTGTTAGTCCGATGTGGTATGTATCTCCTCCGAATTGTATCCATGAGGTGAAAAAGCTAAGTGAAAAATATAGCTGGAACTTGTTCATGAAGAAAGCTGGTTGGGATACTTGGGAGGAAGGAAAGGAACATCAAGATTCGAAGCAGCGAGTTCTTGATGTCTGCTGTGGTCTCCCCCTGAATACTGTCCTTCTTGGCAGCATGTTGTCGACCGAGGGAGATACCAATCGCTTTGATTATCTTCAGAAGATACTGAAAAGAAACTGGAAAACGAAGGACATTGTATCCCTTAGCTATACGAATCTGCCTGACCATTTGAAACTGTGTGTACTCTACCTGGTGCTATTCCCTAAAGAGTACGACATTCCGGTAAGGAGGCTGTTTCGTTTGTGGCTTTCAGAGGGTTTTGTAAACCCCAAACCAGATAAATTCCCGGAGGATGTGGTACAAGAAAACTTTGATGATCTAGTCAAGTGGAGCTTGATTCAGATATCCAAATTTAGGTCTGATGGCAGTCCCAGGAGATGTCGGTTACTAGGCGTTCTCCATGACTATCTGTTGCCTAAGGCCCAGAAGATCAGGCTTTTCCATGTTCACTGCAGTACATGTAGCACAGAAGAATCATTTCCCTTGAATGTTAGAAGGCTTGTTGAGCATGCAAGCAGTAAGAATATTTATAGTGATGCTTCCCGGTTCGAACATCTTCGCTCTTACTTATCATTCAATTTCCAGAGGAAAGACACCCCAGCCAAGGAAGTAGGCATCCTTCTAAGTCGCGTAATTACTAAGGGTTTCGGATTGCTGAGGGTGCTTGACCTGGAAGGAGTGTATAAGCCAAGTTTACCTGAGAATCTTGGTGATTTATTTCACTTGAGATACTTAGGATTAAGATGGACTTTCTTGGATGCTCTTCCCTCGTCCATTGGTAACTTGCCATATCTTGAGACATTAGATGTGAAGCACACTAACATAAATAACTTACCCACCTCCATGTGGAAATCAAAGAAATTGCGGCATCTCAATCTCAGTCACATCCGTCTTGACATGCCAAAGCATTCAGATCGCGATTCTTTGCCTAAACTCCTCACACTGTGGGGATTGTCCGTAGATGATGATAGCCCAGTGAAGAATGGACTGGATCAATTGACTAATCTTAGAGAGGCAGGCATTACTTTCTGTTTGATTAATTGTGACCACCTTCTCGATTGGATTTCAAATTTAACTTCTCTTCAATCTTTGAGGTTACGATCCATAAATGATTTAGGACATCCATCACATTTTGGTAAGAAGTCGTTGTCTCTGTCAAGTCTGAGCAATCTTTCCCACCTAAACTTGCTAGGTAAATTACGAAATCTTCCTGAAAACTTACCTCAAGGGCTTAAAGTAGTCACATTATCTCTTTCAAAGCTGACAGAGGATCCTATGCCGATTCTTGGGGAGCTTCAACAACTTAATGTCCTCAGGCTTCTATCAGATTCCTATATGGGGAAGGAAATGGTGTCCCCTCAGGGAGGATTCAAAGAGCTTCGGGTTCTAAAGCTTTGGAAACTGAAGAACTTGGAAAAGTGGAATGTGGAGGAAGCGGCGATGGAGAAGCTCAAAGAGATAAATATCCGATGCTGTAATAAACTGATGAGCATTCCCGAAAGACTGAGGAAACAACCAAGTCTCAGGGAATTGATCATAACCAACATGCCAGAAGAGTTCAAACAGAATGTCAATAAGTTCATGAGGAGTCGGGATTTGATTCTCACTTTCAAAGATTATGATTTTACCCCCTTGCCGGTAAGTTTCTCCCTTCAACTCTCTATGTTATTGTCGAAACAAATAACTAGTTTACGAGCACCATTCCTTCCATAATATGTGAGGTTTGAATATTTATGCTTCTTGCTCAAGATTTTGTTGATCAATGGACTTACAAAAAACATTTTTTCTTGGTGGCAGTGGGAGCATACCGATCATACTTGTGATGGAGTGCGATCTATGGCAAGTCACACCAACGAGTAGCTTGCTAAGATTCTGAACAGTGAATCTCCAAGGCTTCTTCAATCAGAGCTGTGTTACCATTCATCATCGGTTATCAGATTCAAACTTTTGATGCTAACCAGTAGTTAGCTACTGGGCAAGCAATGCTTCAATAATTTGCACTTCAGTTTCACCTGATGCATTAGTTATGTATTTTAAGTCTACTCAGTGAGGCCCTTATTATCCTCTGTAACAATTTTAAATTTTGAAATGATTACGTGTGATTCGCCTGTAATTTCTAATATATACAGAACTTTCTCGTGCTTGATATCCATGAAACAGCAACAACATACCCAGTGAAATCCCACTAAGTGGGGTCTGGGGAGGGTAGAGTGTACACAAACCTTAACACTGCCTCGTGGAGGTAGAGAGATTGTTTCCGAAAGATCCTCGGCTCATATCCATGAAACATTGTATTCATTTGCTTAAATGTCTGTCTTTAGAGAGAGAGCAGTAATTTGCTTCTCCTACTAATATTGATTAGTTCACTCGTTGTGCCAATGCCTCTAGGAAAGATATTATACAACAACAACATATCTAGTGTAGTCCCACAAAGTGGGATTTGGAGAAAGGTAGAACGTACTCAGCCCTTACCCCTATTTCAGAGGTAGAGATGCTGTTTCAATAGACCCTCGGCTCAAAAAAATTTCACCTATTATACATGGAAAAAATAATAATTTCACCGGTTAATACTTGAAAAAAATATGTAAATGATATGTGTTACTCTACCAATTCAACATAACATTTTATTGCTTCACTTAGGTTAGTAATATAAATGTGTTAGTTAGTATCTTAAATATTACAAGAAGATACTTCAAAATGCAAGGTTTCATGGTCAAGAAATTTTTTTAAAAAAATGCAATGAGCTATTAATCAATATCCTGTAAAAAGGAATGTCAAACCATAAATAATTTGAACTTTATAGGTTATGGATTCTAGGACAACGAACTCAACTGCTCGTTTAGGTTTCTAAATTCAACTTTTGTACATATTTAATAAATTTCTTCGTGCATATACATGATTTCACCCAAGCTAATGGGTTCTACCGAACCCATATCCTGAAGACTACCTCCGTCCCTTTGTGAGTCCGAGTCAACTTTATATAATAGTCAAGTCTTGTTATGTTCCTAGTTTAATTTGTGGTCCCCCACCCCCTTGTAGACCTGTTCACTAAGTTGACTCAACAAGTCTTCAAATTGTACTTCCAAGTTGTTTCCTTTTTCTTTCTTTTCCAAATACCTGTGATTTTAAGTAGTAGTAACATTTTCATCCATTGGTGTAACCAGTTGCCGCGAAGCAATTTATCGATAAGCCATGCTTTTACTAGGTACTGTTTGTTTCTGCTTATTGCTCTTGCTTCATCTAATTTTGTTTCAAAGTCAGTGTTGGAAATGTGAACTTAAAGTTTAAGTGTCTGCTACTCAATCTAGGTGTGTTGTTAGAGTCATTTGAGAATGTTTAGTAATTATGGTTCGTGAAATTGAACGTTTAATGGTTAATATTGTAGCTTTATATATATGGGAGGATAGTGTGTTGTTTTGTAAGAGTGTAGTTTTCTAATGATATAGGTTTGCTTTATATTTATTTCCCTTTTCCATCCTCTGTGTGCCTTATATTATGAAGAAGCCACCTTATATTTGTTAGAGCGGATTAGAGTCTCATATTGATTGGGGAATGAACTGATTGTTTGTTTATATGGATTTAGGCAATTCTCCCCTCGTGAGCTAGCTTTTGGGGTTGAGTTAGGCTCGGATGTCATATCTTTACATGATATATCAGAGCCAGATCTATTTCCGTTTGGGCTCATGCTCCACGGTCTAGTCGGGTCTGGGCGTGAAGGGCTGGGTGGGGGTGGGGTGGGGGGTTGTTAGAGTGGGTTAGAGTCCCACGTTGATTGGGAAATGGGCTGATGGTTTGTTTATATGGATTTGGGCAATGCTCCCCTCTTGAGCTAGCTTTTGGGGTTGAGTTAGGCTCGGGTGTCATATTCTTACAATATTCCGATCTAGTTTTCCAATTTTTATCTTTGTTTTGGCAGCTGCAAGTGTAATATTTGTTAATGCTGAGAGGAGAAGGCTAATTGAAGTGATTCCAGACAGCGTGAAGAAAGCATGGAAAGAATGGGAACTAGAAGTGCTGATTCTAGGAAGCCTCATCTTGCAGATTGTGCTTATTCTTTTTGGCAAACGCAGGCAGTGTGTGGCGAAATTATGGATCAGAATGACTCTATGGGCATCTTACTTACTAGCAGATTGGATTGCTATTGTTACATTAGGTATCATCTCTCAGAATACGTTGGATATATGCAAACAAACAAAAAGTGCTGATGACAAGTCAAAGGATGAATTGATGTCGTTCTGGGCGCCATTTATGCTGCTGCATCTTGGCGGTCCTGATACTATCACGGCTTATTCATTGGAGGATAACGAGCTGTGGTTAAGGCATTTAGTCGGTCTGATAATCCAGAGTGGACTAACATTCTATATCTTGCTTTTGTCATTGGGAGGCTCTTCTTGGCTTCCATTTCTAAGCTTATTCATCTTCATATCTGGTCTTATCAAGTTTTCTGAGCGGACATGTGCTCTCCGTTCAGCAAAAATCGAGAATCTCAGGGACTCAATGCTGACATCCCCTGATCCTGGACCAAATTATGCTAAATTCATGGAGGAATATACTTTGAAGAAAGCTGAGGGCTTCTACGTGATTGCGGATGAGGTTAAAGAAATCTCACTTCCAATTGATCACTCTTACCATACTGGTAAAGATAAACTGCTGCTGATATCTGAAGCTTTCGATCAGTTCCAGACTTTTAAACGTCTATTTGTGGATCTCATCCTTAGCTTCCAGGACAGAGACAACAGTCAATTTTACTTCAAGCAACTTCCTCCAAAAGAAGCTTTTGATGTGATTGAGAGAGAGTTAGGATTTGCATATGATACCTTCTATACCAAAGCACCCGTTATTTTTACTCCTCTAGGCTGCATTCTTCGTGTGGTTACTTTTTCTTGCACTTTTTTTAGCTTGATTTCATTTTCTTTGTGTAAGGAAAGATCGAAATACCACAAACTTGACTTGATTCTCACTTACCTGCTGCTGGTGGTGGCCTTTCTCCTGGAAATATATGCATTGTTCGTTTTGCTGAAGTCAGACTGGACAAAGAATTGGCTGAGCAAAGGGAAACACGACGGAAAGTTTTACCAGTCGTTCCTCCTCAACAAGCTGTGTCTGCGAAGATCAAATAAAATGAGGTGGTCCAATTGCACACCCCAATACAATTTGTTGAGCTATTGTGTTGAGTTCAAGCCTCCCCCGTGCTACAGGTTCCTAAAACTCTTTCTAATCGATGAGTTC
Source organism: Solanum etuberosum (assembly GCA_029582245.1). Classification (NCBI taxonomy): domain Eukaryota; kingdom Viridiplantae; phylum Streptophyta; class Magnoliopsida; order Solanales; family Solanaceae; genus Solanum; species Solanum etuberosum. The sequence goes on along the minus strand of JAJONR010004835.1, from coordinate 47,762 downwards.
TTGGAAAAACACAAGTACAAGAAGTATGAACAAGTCTCCCCGGAGTTAAAAGAGCTGATCTTTAACCATTTCCAAAAGTTTGCCGGAGAAAGTAATAACGAGCCTGATCATCCAGTCTTATGCACAAGTAGAGGCACTATAGCACTTACCGGAAATGACTGTTCTTCCCTAGTTTGGTCTACCGAGGTAGAATTTGATCAAAGCTTCCTTATTTGGCACATTGCTACTGATCTATGCTATTACACTGACCATGGAAGTACTAGTTCCATCGAATCCAAGCAAAGCAAGCAGTTATCGGATTATATGTTGTATCTTTTAGTAGTGTGCCCCTTTATGCTGCCAATAGGACTTGGGATGATCAGATTTAGAGACACATGTGCTGAAGCCAAAGAGTTTTTTACAGAGAGGAAAGTGGGAAAAGACTTAGCTATAGCTTGTGGTAAGTTGCTAACAGTGAATACTGAAGTTGGACCAGCAAAAGTGAAAGGGGATAGGAGCAAGAGCGTGTTGTTTGACGCGTGCATACTTGCCAAATCATTGAAAGAAAAGGGAAATCAGAGAAAATGGAAAATCATCAGTGAAGTATGGGTGGAAATGCTTGCTTATGCTGCTACACATTGCAGAGGGAACCATCACGCTCAACAGCTACGTAAAGGAGGAGAGCTTCTTACTCATGTCTGGCTTCTCATGGCGCATCTTGGCATCACAGAGCAATTCCAGATAAACAGAGGTCATGCTAGAGCCAAGCTCATTGTCAAGTAAGAAACTCGGATTCTCGTGCTGATCAAGATATAGTTAGGTAAATAAATGTGTGTTCTCTCTAATCGTTTAAGCTTTTTAGCATGATATTACAGTAGAGACAGAGGCTAAGAAAACAAAGTTAACTTTTAGCATGTTCACAAAAGCAAGCTATTGAACTCCATGTATGCTACACTCCTATGCTTAGTTTGTTGAATAAGTTCTTTATCTTACCTTTACTTATTGTAATTCACAATGCGTAAGGGTGATCAAGTTGAACACTCTACATTGGGAATAACATCCACAACGTAGTAATTAAAGAGTCTTGATCGATAGTTTATTGATTTATTGTCATTCAAAGTTTGCAGTTGTTAGCTTTCGCATGACACCATGTTATTTTGATCTCAATATTGCAAGTTGCAACCTAACATAAATAAATAACTATACTTGCTCTCTAGCAGTTTATAACTTTTTACATAAAGTGATCATACAAAGGTGCTTATCCATGTAAAAGAATCAAAAGTAACCGTAAGGGTGTGTTCAGTATGAAGAAAAAATGCAGATGCTTGCAAAAAACTTCATGAGCATGCATAGAACACACAAGTTCTTCTATGGTCATGGTGTCCAGATTCTTGGACTCGTCAATAGAGACGATAGCATAACTAAATATTGAATCAATGGATCATAGAAGTTTTATTGTCGCGTTCATCCTTCAAGTTTTCACCATATTTCCACCTCTATGTTACCCCGGGATTCATGACCGATGCATTGAAGCAAAATATCCTAATCGAATGTCATTAGTTTAGTTAACGAGGTGAAATTAAGCAGAGATCTTGAAATGTAAAACAGAATTCCTTGTTGAAATGCATCCTGGTTAGTGGTGAAACCAGTATATATGAATGTACACATGATTTCCAAACTGTGTGATTTTACTGTCATTCGTTCATTTATAAATTTTTGAACAAGGGAAACAATTTAGCTTCAAAAATCATCCATGCGGAATTTCAAAAAGGAAAAGAAAGCAGAGAGATTATTCGTAGACTTTGCATTCCTTGTCTGCAGGGTTTGTCTTGCAGTAGTCCTCTAAGGCGTCTCCGCTCCCTTCTGCAGCTGAACCAGGCCATTTGCTTGCTACCAGATGAGCTAAGTCGACCACACGTTGGCTGCAAGTTTACCAAGTATGATCACAAGTGAATCAACGGTATATGTGTGCTTATGCATGTGTATTTTTAATGTAAATGAGTTTTCAGGTTGGTTGTATAAGTATGCGAAATGATTGTGTTTAGTTTACCTGTATCCCCACTCGTTGTCATACCAAGCGACAATCTTGACCATGTCGTCCCCCATAACCATGGTTAAAGAGGAGTCGATGGTGGTGGAAACATCACTGCATCGGAAGTCAACTGACACAAGAGGCTCATCACAAACAGCCAATATGCCATTCAACGGACCGTCAGCTGCCTTTCTGAAAGCTGCATTGACATCTTCAGCTGAAATTCCTTTCTTTTCAACATTGATAACAAGGTCAACAACCGAAACATTAGGTGTTGGCACTCGGAGAGCAATTCCATTGAGCTTTCCCTTGAGCTGAGGTAGCACTAGTGACACAGCCTTTGCTGCACCAGTGCTGGTCGGGACTATGTTCAATGCTGCAGCTCTCGCTCTCCTCAAGTCACGGTGTGATGCATCCAGAAGCCTCTGCATACAACATAATCAAATCTATTCAGTGTCATTGGAAGGTGCACGTTTCACAAATTCCCCTTTTGTATCGTATATCATGATTACCTGATCTCCGGTGTAAGAGTGAGTTGTTGTCATAGTTCCCTTAACAATACCTTCAAAGTGAATGGAAATAGTCAAACAACATACTCAGCGTAATCCTACAAGTGAGGTCTGGGAGGGTGGTGTGTACACAGCCTTACCCCTACCTTGTGAAGGTAGAGAATTTGTTTCCGATGATATAAATAGTCGAACATTTAAAACCATATAAATTTGAACAATGTTTTCAACAGTATTAATCTGCTGCTTACCAAATTCTTCATCCAGGATTTTTGCAAAAGGGGCCAAGCAGTTGGTGGTGCAAGAGGCATTGCTGCATTTACAAAGGTAGAACATTAATTCGATGTCTTCTTGAACATTAAATATACCCCCTCCGTCCAAATTTATGTGACACGCTTTCATTTTTAGTCAGTCCCAAAAAGAATGATCCTTTTCTCAAAAGTCTCGCTTTATTTCTTAAACTATGTGTCCAGTCAAACACGTTCACATAAATTGCACTGACCTTACGATATTGGCAACCTCGTGAGAGTAGTCTTGTTCATTCACTCCAACAACATAGGTAGGAATATCAGCACCTTTTGCTGGAGCAGTGATGATAACTTTCTTGGCACCAGCTTGGATGTGCTTCCCAGCACCCGGACCATCAACGAACACACCGGTTCCCTGTGAATTTTCAAACAACATTATTAGGTAACTTAATAGGCATCTTTTCTCAGGATTCATCATGTTGAAGTGCTGGACTTGTTATTGATCAATCTCAACAAGTTTAATCTTGGTTGATTTTATCTCGTTAAGAAAATAATGAGTAACTTTCAGAGGATCAGGCACACATCTGACAACATTTTTGAAGGGTCCGAGCAACATAGGTATGCATCAGTCAAATGTTATGATGGGATGAATTATGACATTAGCTACGTTAATTATGTATATTAGCATGAAATAGAAAGCTATTAGATGTGTTAGTGATTCCTAAACTAGCACAAAATCCGACTAGTTGAGTAATAGTACAAGTTTAGCTTAACCCATCGGTAATAGGAATGGTTAATAATTCTGCTATAACTTGTGTGTCTGATCAGATATTACAACAAGACAACAACATATACCCCGTGTAATCCCACAAGTGGGGTTTAGGGAGGGTGGTGTGTATGCAACCTTGCCCCTACCTTGTGAAGGTAGAGAGACTGTTTCTGATAGACCCTCGGCTAAGATATTACAGGTACTAAAAGTAGAATCTACCAATAACCGAGGGATCAAAAATGCTATTAACGTATCGTTTATCAGAATTTGGTACAAGTAGTTTACCTCAATAACAATGTCAATACCAAGTTCAGCCCATGGAAGCTTAAGAGGATCCCTGCTAGAGACAACCTTAATGTTCTTTCCATCAACACTAATAGTTTCATTATCCACTATTTTCACATCAGCCTTGAATGTTCCCAACATGGAATCATACTTAAGCAAGTGAGATGCCTGCATTAACATAATATTTGCAATACATTTAGCATTGGACCGCGAAAAATTTGATAGTAAAACCAACAATTGCTATAAATGTGCTGATTTTTTGTAGGTAAAGCTCACATTCTTGACACCACCACTGTCATTGACGACAACGACATCCAGTGGTGAGTCCTTGCGTCCATGCCAACAACGGAGGAAGTTCCTGCCAATTCGTCCGAAACCATTGATGGCAACCTTCAATTTGGCAACAGTTTCTCCTTTCACAGGTCCTGCTGATCCTGTGGTCTAATTTGGGATAAAAGTAAATGAGTTTCAGGAAAAAAGGTACAAAACACTACTATTTTTCCGTTAATTTTTTCTATGATAGATGGTCAGAACTTCATTTAGGCCCTAAATTGATGATCCTACATGTATTTCGTACCCTCGTGAATTGACTTAGGGCATTGGTTTGGTTCTGGCTGTTTTAACTACATCTTTTAGCGTAACTGGTTATTCCTTGCCTCGAGACCAAATTGGTTATTAGCAGTGAAAATAGAACACACCTTGAATTCAAGACTACTATTTGATATCTTAGTGATGAAACACTGGATTTCTTATCTCATGTTTCATTCTATATGACAATGTTTGAGTATGTACTAAGTGTAAGTGAAAAAAAGAATAAACTTTTAGAGCTTGTTATGTTTAAACATGACATGATATTTCTATGGCTATAAGAACATGCCAATAACAGTAAAATGAGAAGTTATGGTGAAAAAGTTCCAAATATAGAAAGACGTCATTCTTCTCGGAACAAACTAATGAGGAAAGAGTGTATAGTCATAAGTATTGAAAAGATCAATATTCTGTTATGTTTAGTGTTTTGCTTCGCGGTCTAAAGCAGATGTTTTACTGAGTACAGTAAAAATTCTTACCTTGGGAGTGAGTTGAGCAGACACAACATCAAAGAAGGAAGACTCTCTGTTAAGAAATGTCACACATCCACTCGATCGAAGACCAGAGAACTCTGCTACTTCAAATTTCTACAAAAACAACAGATAAATTAACAAACACATTTACCAGAAGAAAGAATCTTCTTTCTTTTCGAATTTTATTTGGAGAAAAAGTAAAAACCTTAGAGAAGCATTGAGTAGGGAAAGAGTAAGAGTTCTTAGATAGAAGCCTTGTGCTTGTAGGAATTCTTGAAGGAGCCAAAGCTGCATGAGAAGCCATGGTTTTGTATATTTGACAAAAACTACTTAAATCCTTTGCTATATATATATATATACTTTTCAAGTTTACTTTTTTAAAAATTGTTGCAATTAAGTTTTGGTTACAAATTGAGGTTCAAAAAATGAGTGGTGCATCATCAAGATTTGATAAGAGATAAGATGATCTATGTCCTCATGTATATATGTATGTATTTTTTTTTCCACCTTGATCATCATCAACAATCTCAACCACAAATTGTTGGAAAATTTCATGCTATCCTTTTTACTTACCATAATTGTGGAAACAAATTAAAACATCCTTCCCATCATTTTACAGTGGGAAAATGCATCACAAAGAGCCAAGTGATAACAACATATATGACATGTTACTACCAGAGGCAAGTCGTGACACTCTTTCTTTTTTAGTTTACTTCAACAAGAACGACTTCACTTTATATTTCTTATTTTACCCTGAATGTCATGATTTTATAACTACAAAAATGTCGTGACATATTTGAAACCACAAATTTCAATCACGAAGCGTCAGATTCAAATCTTCACAGATATTTAAAAAAATAAAAAAACTAGATAATTTCTTCTTATTTATTCAAACTAAAAAGCTAGATGATTTCTTCTTATTTATTCAAACTTTGATAGATAAAGTTACCAACAAGAACCTGGTGGAGTTAGCCGGCATGCGAACAAATTGTCTCAAACACCACAATTATAATTCTTTCTAAAAGAAACACAATTATTTTTAAAAAAAAATCCTTTTAATTTTATTTTTTTTACATGTTTTGTGAAATACCATCACCAAAAATGGAAAGGAGGGAATATTTAATTATTTTTTTGGCATTATTCTGGGCAACTGGAGAAGTAGTACAAGAATAACACCACTATCCATTCATTAGAGGACAGGACAAAATAGAGATGGTCTTGCAGAAGGATAATATTTTTCTGTATAGAAAAGAACTCTATCCACAAAACACCAGTGGTCCTCTGTGATTCATGAATAACCAATCACTTGCAAGTTACTCGATACTTGTGCTCGTGAAATGTAACAAATACTTAGTAAACCAATGGAATCTGCTGGTGAATGATGCCAAATTTTACCAAACGTATCGATTGTTCTCCCACTTAATTACCCTTGTGTTATGTTAAACTTGTATTGTCACTTCATATTTGATGGTAATGTAGTTTTAACATAGTCCAGATACAATGCTCTTGGAATTTGATCAATGTCTTCAGAAAGTTTATCCATTTACATGAAAACCAATTGAAGTGTTGTTTATATAACACTTTCAACTTCATCTAGGTTCACTGCAGCTCCATTTTCCGCATCCCCGGACCTCAACTGGTTGGAGATGTCGTCAATAGCATCATTCAATTGGACGATCTTCTCCGTTAGTATCTTGCGTTGTTTCTGCAGATGAAACAGCATGCATACATTAGAAGAACATGAAACAGGAATAAGAATATCGTTCTCAAACTTAGTTCTTTAGCCCTTCGGCAGCTTTTTTTGTATCCTCCAGAAGCTATATGATTCAAGCAAAGTAACAAACTCAGATAAAGGTGATAGGTTTGATGCAACAAGCCCGTTCCTCTTTCTTGCAATAGACAAAGAGAGAGAAACTGTGGAGAAGAAAGCACGACGTACTTGTATAGATCACCTAACTAGGTTCATTTAAAGACCAAGAAAAACATCATCTTTTGGTTAGCTCCCGGAGATTGAATAGAGTCACATTGTCATGGAGCTAACATTTGCTACTGTTGTATGTTTTGCATCTCCTATAGATGCCAGTAATGAAACATCTTACTTAACAAAAATAAAAAATAAGAAGACCAATTGAGTAGCATCTATGTATAGATAAACGAAAGCTTTCTAAAAAGGGAGTGTCAAAGCATCATTTAAGTAGTAATCAAACAACACTTTAGTTCTAAAACCGTAGAACATCTTCACCCAAAGGTGTGGCCCAGTAGTCAATGAATTGGGGTAAGAACCACGAGGTCTCAAGTTCAAATCCAGGGGAGACAAAAAACACAAGGTGATTTCTTCTCATTTATCCCAACTTTAGTGGACAGAGTTACATGGTACTTGTTGCTAGTGGGAAGTGAAAAGTATCCCGTGGACTTAATCGAGGTGCGTGTAAACTAGACCGGACACCAAGGTTATCAAAAAAAAAAAAAAAAAAAAACTGTAGAACATCCTTGGTTGGGTGCTTCAAATCTTAGCAGTGACTGGTCTCAGAGTATCTTCTCTAGCCTTTGTCTTTACATCTCTTGCAAGGTACTTCGTCTCATAAGTTCATGACTACATAACAGAACTCACATAAACTAACAAATAACTCTATCATCACCCTTTTGTCCAACTAAAATACTACTTAGGAGAAACAATTGAAGCGGATAGCGGTAGCTAGTTATACAGAAGTAGCAAAGCACCAAATTTCAGCAATCAGGATTCAGGACCATTGCCCATTCACCTTAAATCTTTATAGGTGAAGATCGAGGAAGGAAGACTCAAAAGCGACAGATAGCTACACTTAAGGGAATTACACTTATAAGGAGGGATTTATTCAGCCAGAATAGAGGATTCTGATATATATAATGTGTGTAGTTGTGTGTGTCTACACTCCCACGAAGCACGCGCATGCACCACCAAAAAACAGACTATTTCTCTCTCTGACTGCTTCCTAATAAAAGACGTACATAATATTAACTTACCTCCAATGCTTTTTCTTCATCATATATAAACTTGGGCAATTTTCTCATGAGGTCCTTCCTATCTGTTTCGGCTAATGCCTTGCTAATCTGTAGAAGAGAGGTTAAAGGGCAGTCAGCTTACTGCTCCCAGGTACACCACAAGATAAAAAAATGCAGAGAAGGCATTTATCAATGAGTGATGTCGTAAATTCACAAGTATATAACGAGCAAAGACGACCAAAGGCAGTGACTAGTACAAGTGTTACTGCACTTTACCCGAAAATAAGCGAGTTTTAGCTTAGAATGATTACCTCTGGTGCGAAGATACAACCAAGTGCACCAACGATTACTCCTCCTAAAAGAAAGCCACCTACAAAGATGCTTGAATTGCTTGGCCTCCCCCCATCACTGCCAATTAACAAGAAAGACAAACATCCCATAAAGTATGTTCTCTGGATCACCAATGTATGAAAGAAACAAAACTACAACACTCTTTTTCCTATTTAACGGCAAGAGCCAGGTTTGCTTCTGTCACTCAGGAATCAATTGGATTTATAGTTTTGCAGAACAACGGTCAGACCAAACTAAATAATTGAAGGACCAGGAAGGTTCTTTTGAGTTGATTTGGTTTAATTAAAGCTCACACTAACTTATTAAGATGAAAATATCATCTACCTGAAAGACAAGTGAGTGTGACAACCAAACAAAACGAAGTGTGATATATCATCAATGTATAAGTTGCATACAAGTAGAGCACGTAAGAACAAGAGAAGCAATACCTATATTCTGCTTGAACGGTTAATGATCTTCTAGATGAGGATGATTTTCCTCCATGCCTTGCACTGAAGGCCAATTTGGTGGTGCCACTGACACTTTTATCTGCCGACTTCAAACTAGATCCTAGCACATTGATAAAGTTACTGGACTTATACCATATCACTCATGTAGGTTTGGGTGAAAGAGGGAGCCATCAATGCAACATATGATCATGTACTACTAAAACCAATCATATTAGTCATGAGAATTTTTAGCTTCATACAGTTCCACAAATAATTCGAACAAAAAACACACAACTCATTTTGTATCCAACAATTTTCATTTAGATGTTATGCTTAAATAATTGAATAAGAAGCACGGAAGGTCGTTGAATCTTATCATGCCCCTTATTTTAATGTATGTATTGAAACAAACATATGCACGAATTTGAGTAAGCATTTTGGAAAATGATGCTGGTCGCTGGAACAAAATAAGGGCCATTTTTCAACAGAAAACTCTACGATATGGATATTTAAGGGCCATTCTGATCATGTATATCTCATTCTGATACTAAATACTACTCTCTTATCATTTAAAATACGGCTTTATTTCTTGTTCGATTGACACCTTTTTATATTTGAAAAAATCTTTAAATTTAACGGAGGTATAACAACAACGAAGATCCTTTATCCCAACTAGCCTATAGCTATTGAGGCCATTTAGCTTTGTTCTTAGCTAAGTTCTCAAGTCCTTTCGAGACACAAATTACTCTATGCAGCAGTTAGTTTACTACTTTAACAGCTAATATCAGTAAACAACAACAAAAACATACACAACGTAATCCCACAAGTGGGGTTTGGGAAGGGTGGTGTGTACACAGACATTACCCTACCAAAGCTAAAATCAGTAGGTAACAACAACATACCTAGTGTAATCACACATACCTTACACCTACCTTATGCTTGTGAAGGTAGAGAGGCTAGACTCTCGGCTCAAGTAAAGCATCTCAAACCTAAAATCAGTAGAGACCAACAATAACACAGTGTAATCCCACAAGTGGGGTCTGAGTAGGGTGGTGCATAGGCCTACCTCCCCCCTACTTTGTACTCGTGAAGGTAAAGAGACAGACTCTGAAAGACCCTCGACTCAAGTAAAGCATATCAAAGCTAAAATCAGTAGAGAAGAAAACACAAATATTGAAACACACTTCCAATTATACTATTACGGAGCTCGATTGATGAATACACAGGAGGGTAAATTAAGCTCAAATACCAAGTAATCAACACACCATATTCGAAATTACCATAAAGGGTGCATCAAAAACAGCAAATTACAACAAATAATCCAAACCCCATGAGTAAAAATGTAAGCTTTACAAGATTTAAAGAATTACCAGAAGTGAAATGCAGAGAAGGGGTTGTTGATAAAAGCAAAGAATTCCAAATAGCTATCATCCTGTAAGGTTAGGGGAAGTGGGTAAAAATGAGCTGGAAGACAGTCACCGGAAAATGAATCAACGGCGGAGGACGGCGGCCGGACGGCGCAGGAAGAGTGACAGTTGGAGAGCAGAGAAGAAAGATAATATCAAGAATAGTGATGATTGTTTCTTTTGTTTGGAATGATGATCAACATAACTAACAACTGACACGTGGATATTTGGAAACCAAAATCTCCTAATAATCAATAAAATCAACCAACTCTAATTAAAGATGAAAAAAATATTTATTACTTTATCACAACTCTCATTAGTGTTACATAGTGTTATTTATGTTAGGGAAAGACTCAAATATATCATCGAACTTTGAGAAAAAATTTATTTACGTCATTCGTTAAAAATTTGTGGCTCATATATGTTATTTGCATGGATGAGTATTTTCTCAAACAGAAATAACATAAATGAGCTAAACTAAAGAATAGTGTAGATAATTCTTTTCTCAAAGTTCGATGGTATATTAAGCCTTTTCTCAAAGTGTTATAGTTGTCTCATTAACAGCCAAATTCAGGGCAACTTTTTTGTCACCAAACCTCAAATGCATTGTTGGGGAAATTTTGGAGTAGAAATAGATTATATAAGGTGTTAGTATTTGCTTTTGAAGAAAGTCAACTCTGGTGAACGGTTTCATTTGGTTTATCAATTTATTTCCAAGTGATTCTTGTGAAGAATTTTTGTGTGCGTAAAATTTTAATAGTTAAACTGATAATCGTATCAATAACTATCAACAATCGATAAATGGATAACTTAATGAGTCTGCAACGATTTAACATGTCTACAAACTGATAATCAGTAACAGTAATCACTTTGTATTGCTGGAGATTGGTATGGACCTCCGGGTACATCACTAGAGCGGCCCAATGAGAAACAAAATAGGGAAAATTTTCAAAACAGCAATATTTTAGTATCTAACAGGGCCCCTTGTCAACACTTTCAATATTTATTTAAAATGTCAATATTTTGGTTTTTATAATGTTGATTGTATTTATTTAATTTGAAAGAATACAAACTTTTAATAATAAAATGGAGAGAATCATGGGAGAAAATATTTCAAAAAAGGTAAAAATATTCCCCTTAGTTTTTTATCCTTACTTGTTTGAACATTTTTAAATATAATTTTATCTGAAATGTATTCGGATGAACTTCTTTAAATATGATTTTGTGTATTCGGATGAACTTCTTTTTACAAACTGAGCAAGATAAATACTCATTTCAATTGAAAAGTTAGACCATACAATTCAAAACCTGATTGTATACCATTAGGACGAATACAAATTCAAATCTAAATACAAACTAGCTGGTATACAAAGTGATATTGAAAATACAAAATGAGTCAAATAAAATACAAAATTTATTTTACTAATGCAATTAGTATGAATGCTTATATAATGAATACGTAAATAAACTGTATTTTGGTTATTCAGAATTGAAAATAAATACAAAATCAAATCTAAATACAAACTATTCGGTATACAAAGTGATATTGAAAATACAAAATGAGCAAAATAAAATATAAAATTTGTTTTACTGATGCAATTAGGATGAATACATATATAACATAAATAAACTGTATTTTGGTTATTTAGAATTGAGAATGAATACAAAATCAAATATAAATACAAAACTTGATGGTATACCATTAGAATTGAGAATGAATATAAAAACAAATCTAAATACAAACTATTTGGTATACAAAGTGATATTGTAAATACAAAATAAGCAAAATAAAATAAAAATTTGTTTTACATATGCAATTAGGATGAATACGTAAATAAACTGTACTTTGGTTATTTAGAATTGAGAATGATGGACAATCAAGAACTTCGATCCGACAATTGATTCATCAAGTTCCATGGATTCAAGAAGAGTCTTTTCGGAACCATCCATAGAGCGGCGGCGGAGATCTAGAACCCGACAGAAAAACCGCCCGAGCCCAATAAGCAGAGAAGTTGTGGAGCAGGTCTGACTCCTGATCAGACGTAGGAGAGAGCAATCAGATATTATACCCCAATTTGCACGAAGAATTGCCAGATGTTGAAATCGTACAAATCGAAGAAATTTCTTAAACAAGTATAGAAGATAACAATGGTGGAAACAGTAGAGAGAGTGGAGAGATTTGGGGTAAAAACCTAGAGAGAGAATATTTGAATGTGGGGTCTTTTTTCTTTTTTACTTTTAACTGGTAGTAGAGTCAAACTAGGTAACTGATTTGAGAAATAAAAGGATAGTAAATTAATTATATTAGGATACATTATATTTGCTAAAATAATGACATAATGACATTTTTAATAATTATTTTATAATGTAGATGTTTTAGCTAATTATGTTAGGTATTTTGACTACTTTACTAATTTTCCCAACAAAATATAGTCGACTGGGCCAAACTGTTACAACCTAACAAGAAGAAGCAAAGGAAACTAATGGACCCAAGCCTAGAGGGACAATGAACTTTTAAATGGAGAAACTACGTAATTAGACATACTTCATTATCATATATACTATTATTACTTATATTTTTAAAATATTACATATTTTACCATTAATTTAGAATTTCCTATCATATATTGAGGAAGATACACTTAGATATATGTATTTTTGCTACCAGATACATTAAAATAGGGAAAGAGATGAGCGAGATGGGGGAGGGAGGAGAGCGAGATACTCATGTATCCCAGTTACATGCGAATCACACCAGATACATGTATCTGGTGTGATTCGCATGTATCTGAGATACCAGATACATAAGAAAGTGGCATGAGAGATGGGAGAGAGATTAGGAGATTTGTTATGTATCACATATATATATGTGAATTCACTTGTATACAATGTATCTAGAACAAATTACATCTAATTTTGACCTCATGTATCTCGAGATATATGTATCTGGACGCACCAAAATATGGTAAGATTCGTAATATTACAAACTAGAGTGTATCTAAGTAATTAGCTTCTAAACTAGTAGGATATATGTAAGTTTCCCAACTTAAAACTGCATTTCAAACCGCACACAACTCATACTACAACAACATACCAAATCATAATCTCACAAGTGGAGTCTGACGAGAATGGTGTATACGAACTCTTATCCCGATCTTGTGAAATAGAGATGTTAATTCAGATATATTCTCCACTCAAGTAAAACAACTGAACTCATACTCTGCACCATCAAAGCTTATAGTCTAGTCGTATAAGTGAAATTCTCCCGCACAATAGGTGCCGGTTACATTCTTAATGACCTATTTCACCTTCCTTGATCTTCTTATGTAATGAAAAAGGGGAAAAAAATTGTTCAAACATAATCAATCAAGCTGAGTTACTGAAATGAAAGTGATATTATTGAAATTGAGAGTGTTCTTCAAGCACCAAAGTGAACAAGAACTCAACATAATTACATAAACTTTAAAAAGTGAAACATTGAACATACAACTGTGAACTTATTCAGGTTCCAACATCATCATAGTAAGAACATAAGACATCGAAATTCTATACAAATACAACATCACGATTAAAAAAGTAGTACAGTTTATAGCACAACGCGGACATTTTCTTGTATTAGTCCTTCAACATTTGCAGTTTGAAACCATTCCAACTATTTTCATCATCTTCACATTGTAGGCTTCACAGTGAGACGAGAAGCGACCTTCTGACCACAGGACTTGTCAGCCTGCAATGTATCCACGCGAAGAAAAGATTGGTTTTGTTTAATTACCGCGTTTTATTAGGCTAAAAAGAATCATGGAAATGAAGAAAAGAACTCAAACCTGAGACAAGTATGATATCCATATGCTGCGAATCTCATGAGTGACTCGTGGATCGGATAGAGACTCAACCCACTTGGTGATGTATCTATCTTGCCTGAAATAACAAGGATAATCAGTTATCATTGTGTGTTTACGAGAGGGGAGAATTGGCGATAAATTATATGATAGATGAACCAAATTAGTACCTGTCAGGTTCCCAGGATCTGTACCTCTCCCCTGCCTGTTTGAAGTTGTTCTCTTTCGGAATGACACACTAAAAAAACAACAATGTATATGTAAGTGAAAGTTAAACTCATTCGTAGATCATTCAGACGAAGAATAACAAAGATTTGTCTCACATTTGTACGCCTTCCATTCAAGACACAAGAAGGAATTGGGTACTGCTCAGCAGGACGACAAGGATCAAACCTCGAGGGCAAATAATCCACCTGGAACATTTAGTTATACATCAGAAGAATGAAATGTTTGAACAAAGGCAACATAAGGAGCCCCAATTGTCCAGTGCATAGTACCTCTTCATCGCGATGTGTCATGTTCATGGCACCATCACGATGATTGTTGTGATGACCACACTTGGGAGCATTAACTGGGAGCTGCATATAGTTTGGTCCAATACGGTGTCTCTGAGTATCAGCATACGCGAATATCCTAGTCTGGAGAAGCTTATCCTCGGAATAGTAAATACCAGGGACAATATGTCCAGGGTTAAACGCGAGCTGTTCATTCTCAGCAAAGAAGTTATCAATGTTCCTGTTCAATACCAATCGACCAACTGGGATCAACGGCAAGAGATCCTCAGGCCATGTCTTGGTTACATCAAGTGGATCAAAATCGAACTTGTCTACATCCTCGGGGTCCATTGTTTGAATGAAAAGTTTCCACTCAGGATAGTTTCCTGCAGCAATTGAATCGTAAAGATCCTTGGTTGCGTGGCTATGATTAGTACCTCCGACTCTAATAGCTTCTTCCTCAGACATACATTTCACACCACAAGTTGGCTTCCAGTGGAACTTCACATAATGAGCTTTCCCATCTTTGTTAATCAATTGATACGCGTGAACGCCAAAACCTTCCATGTGTCTGTAATCAGTCGGGAGACAAACATCATCGTAGAAAAAGGCGAATGTATGCAAACTCTCAGGAAGGAACGAGAAGAAATCAAGGATCCTCCAGTTCTCCTGAATGTGTGACTTTGGATTTGGTTTCAATGCACGAATCGTGTCAGGGAACGACTTAGCATCACGATTAAAGAACACGGGGACGTTGTTTCCAACAAGATCAAAGTTACCCTGAGGCATTAATTCAAAACATTACAATTGAACAAAACAGAATCCAAGATACCAGTAACTAAGTTCATGTTCAAGTAACACGAAATTACCTCTCTGGTGTAAAACTTGACTGCAAAACCGCGAATGTCCCTGATAGACTCGGGGCTTCCACGTTCATGGACAACAGTAGAGAATCGACAAATAACAGGCGTTTGAGCACCAGGAGCTCGGAGAAAATCAGCACAAGATAGATGAGAAATGTCATGAGTGACTTCAAAGAATCCCTTAGCACTAGCACCTCTAGCATGAACAACACGCTCAGGTATCTTCTCGCGATCAAAAGTCGCAAGCTTCTCAATTAGATAATAATCCTCAAGAAGAACAGGCCCTGCCAAAAATATGACAATCAATAAAAATTGATCACTTGAACTAAATAGTACTATTCAGACTTAAAAACACTTAAAATAAGTCGATCCAAACAAGCTCAAAGTCTAATATCAAAATACCTCTAGGTCCAACAGTCAAGGAAGAAACATTGTTGTACACAGGACCACCAGCATTTGTTGTCAAGAAAGGGGTGTCGTATGCGCTTGATGGGCGATACTGCATCACAATCAAATCCAACATAAACAAAAATACATTTAATATGCAAAGTTTATGAGTTGCTACAACGATCACAAGCTAGTATATATACAATAATTATAACTGAGTTCACAGTTAAATATACAAATACAAGAGATTTGGGCAAAAACTACTGAGATCACGTGAACCCATAGCTTCAAGGCTAGATCCACCTCCTAATGCACAACCAAATATAGTAAAAATTAAAGAGTGTTCACAACTATAGCTTTGTCAATTCTCAATCAAATCCATTTGATATTCAATGGATCTGAAGTTTATAGGTTCCTATGGCGATGTCAAGTTAATATACAATAATAATTGAGTTCACGGTTTATAAATATTTAGTAGATTTGTTAATACAAAGTCAAAAACTAATGAGATCACGTGAAATCAAAGCTTTAAAGCTAGATCCGCCTCGTAATAAACAATAACGCAAGGAGTGCTCACAATTGTGATTTTCTTCAAATGCTCCGATCGCCGGCGATGGATGATCGCCGATCAGATGTCGGAGAATATTCCGGCATCTACAGGAATGTTTTTTTAGTAGTTATTTTTTAAAAATATTTTCTATTTTTAGTAGGGCGTTAGAACACGTGACAATTTTGGTTGAGAAATTAATTTTTTTAGAATTTCTTAGATATGTTAGTTTTGTTTGTTTATGAAAAGCTTTTTTTGAATTTTCCTAAATTGTTTAAAAGGAATTTGAGGTTTTTTTTCCATTTAAAACCTTTTTTAAATATGCATAATTTTTTGTTCTTTTTTACAATTACAAAATATTTATTTTGGAGAATTTTTTTTTAGAGAGTTTTAAGTTCGTAATTTGGTGAAAATGATGCATAAATAATTTGTGAACAAAATTATCAGTATATATAACTTAACTCACTATTCAGATGACTTAATTTTTTTCAAAGGTTGGCCACTTGTGATCTGAAGCTATTATTCGTAAGCTGAAGCTTGATCTTCATTCGATCACTTCATTTTCACTCATAAAACTTAAACATGAAATTCATGTTCAAACACAATTTCATATGACTAGTGCTTCATTTTTCTTTACTTGAAACTCGAAGGATCGTTCATGAAATGCATGAGAGACTATTTTAAACATATATCAATAAAGACAAAAGACACCTTAATAAGGTGTTTTCAAAAAAAAAAATATAATTATACCGAGGGTACTTCTGATGTAATGAATAAGATATCTTTATTCTTAACAAAAAAAAATGAATTCGAACTTTGAGTGAGAATTTTTTCTGACAAAAATATATTTTCACTTTATCAGTGTTATACGATACGAATCTTAATTGACGTACCTGAATAATATTACCAATTATATAGCACAAAAACTAAGAAAAAAAGGATCACAAAGCTTTGTATTAAAAAAATATATTGATATACCTTAGAGGGATCCATAGTGATGGAAATGAAAGGAGAATTGAAGAGAGAGCCTTTTGATCAATAAACAGTTTATGTTTGGTGTGTTGAGAGTGAGAAAGAGCAACTTATTTATAACCTGTGGAGGGCACTTATGTAAAATTATAATACACATAAAAATCTCATAATGTTGAGGATGAAATTCTATCTTATATTATTTTAAGTTTTATATATATTGTTAATGTACCGATAATTAGGCGGATTCAGAATTTCATTAAGGGGTTCAACATGTGAAAAAGTAAATGTATGATGAAGAAGTCGGATGGGGTTCAACTTCTACTATATATATACATAAAATATAAGTTTAATAATGTATTTAACAATGTTATTTTTTGTCAAATAAGGCTCTGCCCCTGATAATAATATATTCAGTGTGTTTTCACGAGTGAGATTTGAAGAAAGGGGAATACATTTATGCAGATATTACCCTTATCTTTGAGGGTTAAAGAGTTTATTTCAAATACCCTCGACTCAGGAAAAATGCTTTACAGATCGAATAGGTTTGAAAAAAGATAAAAAAGTAAAGAAACTAAGGTAAAAATATCACGGAAAAGAAAAATATTGACAAAAATAATAATAGAAATAACCAAATGTAAGAGAAACAAAAGTAATACTAGTGCTATTAAAGAATAAGGTAATGGTAAAATAATACTCCTTATAATACCAAAAGAAAAACATCATTTTCTACCTTAATTTTCGACGTCTATAAAAGAGAAATATTCAACTTTCTATCCTAATCGTCGACGTTTATTGTAAATTGTTAATGTAAGAACAATTACATTATCTAGTTCCCCAAGCAATGGCAGAGTCAAACATTTTTTCTGAAAAACTCAAAATATAAAGAAGTAAATACATATATAAGTCAAACATATTCAATATTAAATAAAAGATATATACTATATATTAAACTTGTTTTCTGTGGTGATGTCAGAATTTACACCTATTTGTATCTATTTAGTGATCAGCCCGCTAGTTTCCCCCTTAACCCCCCGGCGGGGGGCAGATGGAGTATTGACGAAGATGCTTGGGACTGAACACATCCCCCCGGACGTGCTGCAACCTAGGGATCACCAGGCAGCTCTTTCGCTCTATAGGGATCGGGGGGGCATAGCACAATTCTTCTTGGAGGAGGGTTGTTTGCCCGGGTGACTGATCCTGCCATAATGTACTTCTACCTATTATAGCACCGGCAACCGAAGTCGAGCATACATACGACGATCTTCATGCGTGAATAGCCGGGAGGAAAGAAAGGGTATGAAAAATATAACTCTTTGATAAAAGATGTTTGATTGAACCCTTTGTGTCTAGTTCATCCTTGAGCCAAAGTATATCGTAAAATTCTTTAAAATGTGAAATTTATAATCATAAGAAATAAAATTGATTCTTTTAGTGTATGAGTAATAATTTTAGAATAAATAAAAAAGTTATACTGTTCAAATGGATAAGATTTAGTGCATAATAGCTGTAAGATGATAAAAATGAAAGCACTATATATGTTACATTTTTTCATATATATTCATTGTATTTCTTGATCCAAATAAAATAATATTTAGAAAAAAGAAACTTTAGTCAATTATGGCAACCAGCATCAACATGTAGCTAATTAAAAAATATTATATTAATGTTTTAGTTACTTAATTTTTTTTATAATTCTATTGATGTACTATTTGTTTTTCCTTTTATGAAAAAAATTAATAATAAGCAACATTTAGCCATATTATTGTAGTATTATGAAATTTACAAATATTAGGACGACCATGAAGTTTAGGCTTAGTGAAAAATTAAAATAGTGGAATTTAGATTTCAAGTAATTCTTTTTAAAACTTTATATTCCTCTCACAAATCATCAACTTGCATAATTATTAAAGAAATTCACAAAAAAAAAAAATTGACTTCAACATTTCAATTTTGAAAATTGTCCACACATGAACACCATCTTTGATTTTTCTAGAAAGTATATAGTTCATAGTAATAAAAGTGCTAACATGTCTAGAAGATAGGTTAACGGATAAGTATCGTCATATAGATCTTTTTATCGTTATATATAAAAATAGATTTTTTTTTCTTTCATTATATCCTATTTTTCGTTAAGTTTGTATCGAGGGTCTTTCTTAGAGACACATGAGCTTGCATGTGATTCAGGTCTCTTATCTCTCTCTCTTTTTTTTTGACACCTGAACTATCTAGGGATCGATACAGGGCATAATTAACCCATCTCAAATGACATTTTCGCAGTTTATCCTTGATATTGTGATACGTTGTAGCTTGTATCTTCTCGCAAATGTAATTATTTCTACTCTGATCTAATTTTATATGATTACACATCTATTTTATCATATGCATCTGTATGTGACATTCATCTTGTGAATATATTGAAATTAAATATTGGATAATTTTTTTATTTTGTTTTTTCAAAAGAAAGTGTTAAGGATATATTTACGGATTTTCCGAACTATTGACATATATTGGTGATTAGGGGTGTTCATAGTTCGGTTGGGATTGGTTATTGATTAAAATCAAAATCAAATTAATCTAGTCGGTTTTTTAAATTTCTAAAATCAAACCAAACTAAACCAAACGAGAAACATAACCGTCGGTTTGGTTATTGTCGGTCTGGTTCGGTTTGGTTCAGTTTTTCTGATTTTTTTGGTTTGAAAGTAATAACTTTTTTTAAGGACATACGTATCTCAATTGACACAAACACCTAGAACATGAACAATCCACATGAAAGCTATTGTCGGTTCAATTAAGCAATTAAACAATACTATAGTTATTATTACACGAACAAAGTGATTCAATTAAGATAAAATGTGACTATCTTATGTGAGGTAGGGTAGGTAAAGACTAAAATAAAGGATTTTAATGGACTTGGACTTAGGATTGAAATAGTTGGGTTAAAATTGAAGTGTTGGGCTTGAGAAAATGGTAAAGTTAAAGACTTAAGTTAATTAAAATTTAACAAAATATTTATATTTTATTTATGAATAATATATAAATAATTATAAAATTTATATATCTAATTTATCGGTTCGGTTTGGTTATTTTTGCGGTTGTCTTTTAGTAAAACCATAACCAAATCAAATAGTATCGGTTTTCAAAATTTAAAACCAAACCTAACCAAACCAAATCAAATATCGATTTTTTAAATCGGTTTAATTCGAATTACGATTCGATTTGATTTTTTAACCATAACCATGAACAACCCTATTGGTGATAATATATTTTATTACTATGTATTATTGTAACGACCATACTATATATAGCATTAATAATTCACATAGGACCTTATGACTCATGTGTGTAAGAAAATATCTGATTTATGAAGGGGCCCTTTGCCATTGCCCTTTCTTGTTTCGTTAGGATATCTCGACTCTATCATCGATGAAAGAACGTTGAAAATATCTAATTTATGAAGGGAGCCCTTTGCCATTGCCCTTTCTTGTTTCGTTAGGATATCTCGACTCTATCATCGGTGAATTATTGAGTCTTTTTATGTAAGTTGCGTCTAAAATTATTAGGGTGGGTGTATATCTATTTGAGTGTTATGAATCACGTTAAGCGAAGGAATTTTCCGTCTTCGAAAAAAGTCCTAAAAATAGGAACTCCACATTTTCAATTACCAAAAGGACCTCACAAACCCATTGTTCAACTTTATACGAATGTTTTTGCCTTTCTAATTTTATTAACAAGGCGCACGAATTCAAAATTTTAAATTTATTATAATATAAATATATAATTTTAATTAAAATTATTGAATTTCGTCAAATCTACGAGACTATAAGTTAAAAGAAAAAAGTTAGCCTACATGGATGTTTTTGGAGTTTTTGTTTTAAGTTAGAAAATGAAATTTCACTATTCAATTACCAATAGGACATCCTTAACCCACTACTGTTAAATGTGATTTGGCAGTACTGTTTGTCTTCCTATTTATGATTTTGAATTTATGAATTTAAAATTTTTAGAAAAAAAAATAACTTGTTAAATTGTAAATGAATTGTATTTTTAATCGAATTTGAATATAATCGAGTTTTGATATCGAGCGAAAAATTAATAAAAGGTCATTTGTCCTCTTTGCTTTATGCCTTTAACCTTGACGTTAAGAGTAAAAAGGAAAAAGAGAAAATTGCTTTTTTTTTTCTTTTTTCTTTAACCATCAAAAGTATCAATAATATTTTCTTTAGAGCATCATAGCCGAGGCTAAAATTTTAATTTTATAAATCTTAGTTTTATAATAATAATTTTAAATTTGATATTTATATATATTTAATAAATATATTAACATAAATATATTATTATAATAAAATTTATTAAATTTAACTGAATTCACGTACGGACTGCTAGCTCTGCCCATAATTACTACCCTAATCATGTTAATTTGCAATTGGAGAATCCTTAAAGAACCGAAAGATAACTATAACTGAATATATGACTTTCTCTTTCAAAATAATGTACCTTATTATATTACTAATATAAATGGAGCTAGAATATCAATTATGAATTTGGAAAAATGATTATAATTTTTATTAAAATCGTATATTTATATATTTTAAAATTATTAAAATATATAAATATTAAGTATGAATTCAATAACTAATACAACCAAATTACAAATTCATCAATGATAAATTTAAAAATTTATAAACTTCAAATTCAGAAATATACATACATATCCACTTAATAATAATAATAAATAATAAAGGATGTAGCTACGTATGGTGAATTTCATACAACCCACCGCATTTATATCAGGTCCACTCTGACTGTGGATCGGACAATTTTTCGTTTTTTTTATAATCGTGGTACTCGAGCTAGATTGTGCGTATCTCAACTAGTTTCGAGTGATATCTGTCACCTTCAATCAGTATATATATCGAATAATTTTATTCACCAAAGCTAGAATACATAGCAAGAAATCATCTAATGTTTTGTCTATATTGGAGATTGAATTTGAGATTTCATGATGCCAACGTACTTCATAGATAACTAGGCGACACACTTGGATGCTAAATCGAGTGAATTTAAAATTTATGTTTTATGAATTTAATATTTAAACATTTTCATATAAATTTTTTTTGTTGGAATTTTCATGAATTTTTGTTTATAAATTTATTTTTCACATTAAAATTATTGAATTCAGTATCCATACTTTCTATTTGCCTCATACAAGAATAGAGACCCATCACTTTTCTTTGATAGAAACTTATGACATTTATTTGTATTAAAAACTCAATAAATATATGACTTAATCGTGATAAATTAATATACAAATTGAATATGAATTTTTTTTTTATTTTTTATTTTTTATTGTCAAGTTGCTTAAGATTTTTTTAATATTATATTATTTTATTTTAGCAACCATTTGTGACTCCATAAATTGATTACTCACCAAAAGAAACATGGCGTGTGGTGGTAGCCAGTTCTTCATGTCCCAACAAGTTGTAATTGTCCAAAAATAAAAGAATCTTAATTGAAAAACGACAAAGAAAAGAATACATTATACTTTTTTTTAATATTAAATTAATTATTATTATTATAATAACACTCAGATATAGGTGGACAGAAAACTCTGTCGTTATTTTATTAATAATAAAAAATAATAATTAATGATAATAATAATGTTATGAATTATGATAACTCACAAAGAAAATGATAGAGGGGAAAATGGAAATAAGCATTAAGTATTTGTGTATAACATAGAAAAATAATATGGGAGGTGGCTCAGTGACACGAGATCAGAAATTTTGTTAAGTGTATTCAAAATTTAATATATATTAAAAAATAATTTTTGACCAATATATTTTGTGATATATATAGTATAATTTTTCGATAAAGAGTGTCTGATTGGCCACCCTAAATTATGTGTGGCTACGTCGCTGGTGGGGTGGGAGTAGGAGCGGAGCCCCCTTTGGTCTAGAGGTTTTATCTGAATCTCTTTTTTCGAAAAGTTATATTATTTATATATGATTAAAATTATTTCTTATGTATATATATAGTAAATGTTAAACTCCTTTGATTAGTCGTGTGTTTCCTTTTATATTTTGAATTTCCTTAATGAAAATTATGACTCTGCCGCAAAATAAAGAATAGGGAATAGGGAGTATGGGTTGGTGGAGACGAGGGCCACTAGGTGAAGGTAAATATAAGGCATGTTGATGGATGAGAAAGACACAATCAATATGAAATATCACTCGTAATTGTATAACTTTTTTTATTTTATTTTTAAAGAACTTGTTTTTGAGAAAAATATTTTTGTAAAAAAAAAATCTTATATACTCCTAATATGAATTGTTGACTGTTAAAATATGTTTCATTGTCATGTCACTTCAAATAAATTTCCTCTCGTGTACGACACCACGAATGAAATAATTTTATTTTTTGTCATACTATAAAAGTAAAAATACTTAAATTTATCTGATAAGTTACTAAACATTATTAACCATTACATTAAACATATTTAGCAAGGTGATTTTATTTTTAATTTTGATCGTGAAATATTATCTTTTAAAAAGTACTATATATTATAATAATATGATTAATAATTAAAATATTTAAAGTCATAAAAAATAGCGCTAAAAAAATAACTTATGACTCTCGAAATTCAAATATTATCACATAAATTGAACCGGAAAAAAGTCATAAAATTTAATTTTGACCATCCATAACAAGATCTAAAGGAATTAAATTTTTTTAATATTTCTTTCGTTTTGTTTTATCTTATGACTCATCTATGTCCTACATATTATATATATAAAGACACAACGCAAAACACAATCTTTTCATTCCTTTCTGGTATATATTTTGTCGATTTAACTATCTTTATTCGAAATTTACTGATCTGAGTAATTTATATTCATATTATATTTATATAGTATTTATCTTTTTAAAGAAAATTTGGATTTTAATTTGAGATTTCTAATTAAAATTTCATTGTATTCTTCCTTCCTTCATTTTTTTTAATCAAATTACAAACAATAGAATTTAAATTTTACATACCATCAACATTTTTTTTTTATATTATTAAATCATTCAAATAATATCTACAAAATACGCCGCCTTAAAATATTTGCTTTAAAATTTTAAAAATAAAAAAATTGTTACCTACTATAAGATAAAATTAACCTAATAGTATAATTTTCTTTTTATTAAATTCAAAAGGATATCCTTTTGTTTATCCCTCATAATAATAGTCCCAATATTTTTTGAAACAATAAAACAAGAAAAAACAGACAAATTAAAAGTGGAAAATAACTTTAATAACTCTAAAGGGTAAAAATGTAATAAAAAAATTATAATTTTTTTAAATAAAACTTTATGTTAAAAGTAGCCGACAAGGTCCATTATAAGTTGAAGTTATTAATCACGTGAAAAATTGACTACTCAAAAAAGAGGTCCTTATTATATTAGTGCCCACAAATTATTTTCATTAATTAATCTTATCTTTATTTAACATTATTATAATGCTATGAGTTTATAGGTTCCTTGGATTTCCAAGATGATTTTTGAAAATCATGATAAGGATTTAAGGTTTTTTTTTAGTGCTCGAAAATAATATTCCAAAGTTTTCGTATGTTTTTTAATATTTACATGGAAGTTCTATATTATATATAGAGTATATAACTTTGATCATTGTGATTAAATTCTAATCGAACAGCTTTATAACAATTTTGTGAAGCTTTCGTGTAATTTCCTTGGATTAAGCCAACATCTATTACGATCATTATTCAATTTTAGGGCGGTAAATAATTAATTTTAACCTCATACGATTTCTCCCTTTATGTGCATAATGTGATCAAACAAAATTCAATGATGAAAATATTATCATTATGAACTTATTAAGACTACTAATTTTACAAGAAATCTCTAGTCAATCTTTTTACAAAGATTTTTTCTTAACATCAAACCTATTAAAATTAGATAAAAATGATAAAATAACTCTAATAATTATTTTTTAAAATGCATGATTATACAATTATTCAAAAGTTGAACGAGATAAATATTGATTTCCTTTTATAATTGTGAACAAACATCATATTTCGAGCTAATTTTGGAATTGAAAGTAGATTAACAATTTATTTGCCTAATTTGATATTTATATCAAATTCAACAGACACCTAACATGTTTGTTAAAAAAGTTTTTAGCACTTGACAATGATTAGTTGACAACATATATTACCTAACTAAATTATTTAACTATGATAAGTTACATTATTAATTTAGTGTAAATATTAAATGTGGATAAACATGTATTGTTGAATTGAGAACTAAGGTTCATTTAGTTTAATCTCCACAATTAAATTGTGTGTAAAAATATTTATTAATTTTGTCTTTATTAATTTGGTGTAAACACAAAAAAAAGATATATTTATTCCTGACATTTTCTTATACATCGATAAATTAATCGTAAATTTATGAGTAAATTTTATTCAGACACTTGACTTATGACCTATTTTGATTGTGCATCCAAATACATGATAATGTGCTTATTGATATATTTTTTAGTGTGTTTACAAGCTGGCTAGCGTCCATTATTATAAATAAATATATTAATTACATATAAAATATATGTCTCATCTTTTATTTATAGACATCAGCATTAAGTGAAACATATATGATGTTTTATCACTTATTGCGGCTAATATATATAATTAAAAAATATAACATATTTTAAGTGGTTGACTTTTACATAATCAGTGATAGATAATATACACATATTTTTTTGAAAAAATAAATTGAGTTTGAAAATTTAATAGAAATACTTTATCATATGCTCAAATACTTAATTTAAATAAATCCTACAATTTAAGCGTGTAAATAAAATTTACTGACAAATTTAACGAAACGTCTTTTTCTATGACAAGGTAGGCACATGTTGCATTTCTTTGCATCGTTCAACCAACAAAATAATTATACATCCCTACCTTACCCCATATTAGCACATCCCATATTTAACAATTCTATTATAATCTTATCCATAAGTTTTAATTTAATTTAATGATAAGTCTTTAATTCTTGTGGATTTTTGTATTGCGTTTTACATCTGCAACAGTATTGACATGACTTATAGTGGAAAATTCAAAGTTCAAATGCGAACTCCCTTTAAGGATAGAAGCGCATTCAAACCTCGTTCATCTATGATCTGCTTATTGCTAAATACGTACTATCCGCTGCGTTATTCGCCGTCTCTGTGGTCGCCAAAAGCCAACCCTCTCTCGGAAATTTATGAATTTAATGTTAAGATTTTTATTATCAATTCATTAACTATATTTTAAATAAATTCGTATATTGTATTGTTTATTAGAAAGTTCAATGAATTTTTACAAATAAATATGCATTTCGCATTGAAATTATTGAGTTAAGATGAATGATATGATCGTTTTGCTTTATTTATTTCAATTTGTTTGACCTATTATTTTTTTTTAGTATTTTTCAAAAAAAAATTATCCATACCTTTTTTAGCAATTCTTTGATTTTAGTTTTCCAAACAACATGTTTAAAACTTTAAGATTGAAGAATATTTTAGTACATTTGACATAACTTTATTTTTTTTAGAACTCTAGAATAACCCACAACCGCTATGATCTTTGTCCTTTCGATGAATACTTTGTGTGCACTGGATAAATTCTTCATTGTGTAATAACTTGCAAACTACACAGGAGATGTAAACCGTATTAGCTGCAAGCCCTATGCAACAGACTCGACTCAGAAGACATTAAGGGAGGATCGATCTCAGATTATCTGTGTGGATGACCATCCTCCAAACCAACATAGCTTTAATTTTAGACTACAAAATTCAGAAGTCTTCTTTAATTTTTTAAACTTTATATTAAATTAAAATAAGTCAAACAAATTAAAACAGAGGAAGTAACGCACAAACGTGACAGGTAAAAATATCTCTTGTGTATTATTTCGTGGTGGAATTAAATTGCAACCTAACATGTCTCAATCACAAGAAAAAAATGTGTGGTGATAAATAAATTCAACTTGATATTTGTTTTTTAGTTAAAATTTTCAAGCACATGTATGAGAAGTCATTGGATAATATAGAAGGTGGACCAATTAATTCCATTACTAAATTGGTCCAAATATGTACGTTGGAGTTTTGATATGTTTCATTGACTTCTTACATTTATCTCTTTCAATATGTTTCATGATATGGTCAGGGCAAGACAGGACAAAATCTACGAAGAGATCAGTTTAACTGAATTTTTTTCATCAGAAAAAGTATATGTGAAAGCAAATGATAACCTAACTAGGAATTTATAAGTGCAAAGAATGTCATACTTAATAATTTGAATCTATGATCCACTTTGTTAGAATGTTGCCTTTTTGACAAGTGAATTCGAAGTATTGGAGTAATTTTTCAATGAAACAAATGGAATATCTCTTTCAACATGTTTAAGGGTATGGTCGGGAAGGATAGGGCAAAATCTAAGAAGAGATTAGGTAAATTAAACTTTTTTTTGTCAAAAAAATATATGTGTAAAAGAAAATAATGACTTACCTTGGAATTTATTATATGTAGAAAGAATGTCATACTTAAAAAAATAGAATCTATGATCCACTTAATTAGAATTTGGCCTTTTTGACAACACAAATTCAAAGTGTCCGAGTAATTTTCTAATGAAAGAAATTCAATTGAATTCCTTTTCTTTAACATAGCTTCGGCCTTAAAAACATGGTAAAAGAATTGAATTTTGCAACTAGTGTAAGAGAAGCTTCTTATAAAATTATTATAGGTCGATTTAAATCTCAAGTGCAATATTTTTATAGTTTTTTGAATTAAAAATTAAAATACTTGAATCCGTCACTGCCTCGAGGGTTTACACTCTTGCTTATTCTAACAAATTTCAAAGAGGAGTTATCAACATTTTTCTAAAACATTTAAAGAACTTATTTGCCTAGTTGATTAGTTAGCTGTAACAACTTTAGTGCTTAATTAAATTGATTAATTATTGATGACCCAACAAAGAACATATCATGTTGCATGTGGTAGAAGGTCACTTCTCCTTTTTCTTTGTTTGTTTGTCATTTTATTTTAGAATCATTACTTTTTTGTCTCCTTTTTCTTTGTTTTTTTTTTTTTCATTTTATTTTAGAAACATTACTTTTCTATTTCAATTTATGTAACGATATTTGATTTTTTCGTTGTAAAACTTTTAAGCACATGTAACATTCCAATACAACTATATTGGGTCCCAAATAAGGAATTAGAGCTATGTTGTTTCCTTAATTCGTACATCTGTCTCCTTCATCCTATTGATGCCACGTGTCAACTAGAGAATAAATATAAATTCTAAATTAATCGTATCAGTGAATATTAAATATTGAATATGTTATGATAAACCAAAGAAAAAGGTATCCGAGGCAGGCTATGAATCTAGTGAATCTAATTTGTAAGACGGATTGCCTAAGCTTCATAAGGAGAGAAAAGGATTTTTTTTTCAATCCATTGCGAGATCACACACCACACATGCACTCATGTTCGGATCAGGATATTCTTTATCCGATATTTTATTATTTGATACGGAGTGTGACATTCAAGGATTGGAAGCACATTCATAATCCTTTATGGTTTGGGAGCGCACATTAGATCCAATGATCCTAGCTCTGTTGTCGTATTAAATTAGGTTATGAGTTTAACTCACATATTAAATGTACGTTTAGCTCAAATAAAGGAGGATTATCTAAATCTTATAGAATATGAGATTATTCTCATCAACACCCCTCTGTCCTCTCACGCTTGAGACAAATATTCTTTATTCGAGGTTCTACTGTTGGATTCAGAGCGTGACATTCAAAAACTAAGTGTATATTCACACCCCGCTTAGCATGAGGGCACACATTGAATTTATATATATGAACCGTTGAATCTTTTACTTTTAAAAATATTGTTGGTCAGTTAAAAAAGGGGAAAAGTTCAAATATGCTATCGAACTTTGGGAAAAGGCTTATCTATGTCATCATTTAAAAGTTTGATTTCATCTATGTCATTTTCGTTTGAGAAAAAGCTCATCCATGCCATTATTTGTTAGCTGAAAATAGTTCCGATTTTGTAAAACTATTTTTTACACGTGACCAATCATGATCCGGTCACTTCATTAATTAAATCATTTTTAAAAAGAAAAAAATTTAAATATGCCATCGAACTTTGAAAAAAGATTCATTTATACCATCCATTAAAAGTAATTAGCTCATCTATGCCATTTCAGTTAACAAATAATGGCATGAATGAACCTTTCTCAAACATAAATAACATAGATAAACCAAACTTTTAACGAATAACATAAATAAGTCTTTTCTCAAAATTCGATAACATATTTGAGTCTTTTCCCATTAAAAAAAACTCAAAAGGAATTTTGCAAAACCTTTCTGAGGTTTACCTTTAATGTAGCAATCCATGTTGTGTTTGTACTTTCTTGGTCGTGGATCCAGTTGGTTTGTTTATTGTAAAGTCATGCTCCTCCTCCTCTTCTTCTTTGGAATTACTAATTCGATTTATCTATTTTAATTTATATGATAATATTTGATTTAACATAGAATTAAAAATAATATTTTTGAGACATAAAAATATACATAGAAAATTTTATGTTTATCGAAACATATTATAAAGATAAAATATGAACTTTAAAATTTTATTATTTTTAAATATAAAAAAATATCTCTCTTTTTGAAACAGATAAAAAAGGAATTAAGAGTAAAATGTGCCAGAGGTCAGAGGGAGTACTGATAAACAAATGATAACTTATATAAATTTCACTAGTTTAGGAGTTCATTAAGATATATGTTAGTTTGTAGTATTACGAATTTTACCATATTTTGGTGCATCCAGATATGTCCTGAAACATGTATCTCGAGAAATATGGTCAAAATTATGTGTAATTTGTTCTAGATATACTATATCCTAGTGAATTTACATGTATTTGGATACATAAACGAATCTTGTTTGTCTCGCTTGCCTCCCTCTCATCTCGCTCACCACTCTCATATCTCGCTCGCGTATATGATATGCTAGATACATGCGAATAACACCAGATACATATACATATATACACACATATATATATTCACATGTATCTTCTTGAAATCTGATATTATATAATAATTAAATAAAATCTAATTATTTCAACCTATAAAATAAATAAATATATATATAATAAAAATATTTATTTAATTAAATGGTTTCTGCATAAGCAAATGGTCACCGAAGCTCACAAGCCATAGAATTTCCATAGTATATGTTAGGGATATAGATGTCTTTTCCTAAAATTTATATATATCTAAAATTGAGTCGTATTTTACATGTGTTTAATAATAATTTTATGATATATCTCAAAGAAAATGGTGGAGAGGATAAAAAAAATTAATTTTAATTTGGAGATCAAGGTCCAACAATTTGTTTCTTGTAGCTGCATAATTTTTTAAATTTCTCACGATATATTAAGAACCTATTAAATTTGAATTCTTTATTACAGAGTTTGTTTCTAAGAGCAATACTTTCAAAAAGACTTTTTTTTTTTATAATTAATAATAAAAGTTACACATAAATTAATACTCAATCCATCTTAAATTATCAAATATATGTTTATTTTACACGTCTCTTAAAAATATATTAATTAGAAGAAGTTTCGACTTTTTTTTGTCTTTATTTGTGTCCTAAGATGTAATTTCTCTTTATTTAATATTTACTTTATTTATGTGTCATCAATATGTAATTAAGATGTTCATAGTCTTCAAAAATACATATTACTAAGGATAAAATGGGGATAAATTAATTAATTTTACTTTGAACTTTTAAAATAACAAATACTTTCTCTATCCATTTTTACTTGTCAAGTATTGATTTAGCATATTAAGAACAATAAATAGGATGACAATTTTACTATATCACCTTTTGAATATAATAAATTCAATATTTTTTTTAAAAAGTATTGTGAAATGACAATAACTAATAATAAGAATAATTATAAACTAAGTGATAAATTATTTCTTAATTTTTAAAACTGAATAAATAAAATAAAATGTTTATTATTATTATTAATATGATAAACAAAAATAAATAAAAAATAATAATTCGAGATATCTACTTTTAAAAAAAAATTAATCTAAACTTTTCTTTTGTCCTTGTCAGTCCCATCCTGGAAGATAAGATTTAAAATGACCTTAAAGTAGAAAGTTTTAGAATTTGTAAATGATTTAGACAAAAGACGTAAACACATTATATCTTGAAAGTAGGAACTATTTTTATTAGAAAAACTAAACGTACGTAATATTAATAATACAAGTCATTTCGAAACGATTCACTTTTGCCATGTTAATTTGATATAATATATTTTACTTACTTAAAAAAAGAAAAGACATTATATAACTTGAGTGTAGAATTTGAAGTTTATCTTATTTTATAGAGAATGAAAGGTAAATTTAAAATTTATGTATTCTTATTAAAAGCGTATGTAGCTTTGAGGTATCAAATTCGAACTTTGAATGCTAATATAATTTTATGTATAAACATTGATTAAAATTGCAATTGATAATAGATATGATCAGTCCATAATTTTAACAATGTAATAATTCAAAGCTAACAAATTTAAAGTTTGAACCATATAAAGTTTAATATGAATTTGCTTATGATTTTTACAATTACTATCTCAAGTTAATTTAAAATAATTAAATATTTAATATATTATTTTACGATACATATAAGGTCGAATTAAGTTAAAATTATGGAATTTCTATTCATATATTTCGTATTTTAATTTGTCACTAAATTCATATGTAGAAGAGAAATGAAAATTAATGTATACTTAATGAGAATCTAATTTGATTAGTTTGGATTTGCACCATAAAAATTATAATATAAAACAAGTTATAATACTTTTTATGAAAGAAATTTTTATTTACCTGACTCAAATTCAAGACATATAATATAATTAAAAGCGAAAGATTTTTTACTCTTACACCACAATTATTAATGTAAAATGGACCATGTTAAATCAATTGGATGTTGATATCAAGCCTTTAGGAAGACTTTGTGGAAGGATGAAGTGGAAAGTGATGTTACATTTTTGGAATCTTATCATTATTTTCAAAAATGGTAGACCAAGGAAACAAACAAATTAACACCATGACAAATCATGAACAATTAGTTGGATTTTGGTGATCATGCTTGATCGATGGTCAATTTAGTTTTTAGCTAAAATTGGATTTTTTGCAAAAAAAATAAATTATAATACAATTTTACACTACACAATAGCTCAACAAAATCTAGAATAAATAATAATTTCAGTCTTATTTTAAAAATAATTTTTAGTCGGTATAAAATACAACCATCGTAATATAGAATGCAACGTATAACGCATGATCAATTTATTTGTTCAACTTTATATTATTACTATTTACTTCAATAGTCCCCTGCTAATAACTCTTTGCTTTCCACTGGCATTCACCACTAGCTTACCCTCTAAACAATTTCTTAAAGATCGCGTAAAAAGCAACACGTGTAGGTGGATCGACACCTATACAAAGGGCATCAAACTCCCTTGTTGGTTGAATTGGAATTAATATATGAAATTTCATTTTTGCTTGGCAAAGATCATAGTGATTCAAGAACAAATGAATACATTGAAATCAGAGCGAATGAATACATGAATCTCTTGTTTTTTTTTTTTGTGTTATTTGTATTTTTACACACATTATATTCGATATATATGGATACAACAAATAGAATCACCTTATAAAGAGGCGATCCAATTTTTTTTCTGGCCTAACATCTCAAACAGTTGCTATGAATGTTAAATATCCAAACTACATCTATATAATACACGTAGAACACAATATTGCCATGTAGGACGAATGTGTCTATTTGTTTAATTTTATACGAGTTTAAGTATCTATTTGTCCACACCAAAAGTTAAAAATCATAGTTGCCAACTGAAGTCAAGTTAAGAATAAGCATTATGTCAATTGCTAATAAGGTCTAAACTATAGTCATTTTTGAAAATTCCTCAAATTTATACTACAAAATATAAAAACACACATAATAACTTATTGAAACCCTAAAAACTCTCAACTATCTATTTAGTCATGATATCATATTTCTTGCCACCCACGTATCACTATCTATTTAAACTCAATTATTATACTTAATTACTAAATTATTCCAATCAACCCAAAACCTAAACCTAAAAACATATTATTAGAGCTCTAATTCCAATGGAGAAGAATTCAACAAAATCTCCAATTGTTTATTTGCGAGGCGTCGTACGTTCTAACTAAAGAGATGTGTGGCATCGCATTGACATCGAATCCGTAATCGATACCGCTAAACCAAAAACCGAATGACACGGCCCCACCCGGAGCCCATGCTACTTTCTACTTTCACTCACTTGGAAATTCCATCTGAGAGATGGATATGAGGAGGAAGTTGGACTGTTGATGCTGAACTACATCGGTAAAATCACAAATTCCAGTATTGATGATTCAAATTCCGATTTAGATAATTCTAGGGATTTGTTTAAACTCAACTTGAAAAATCCGAGTTCTGGCAGCAATTTTTAACTGCCAGGGAATTTTTCTCGATCATCGCACTTTGTTGCTTTGATTGATAGAAAATTGTATGTTCTCGGATGGAATTACGATAGAGAGAATTACAATGAAGAGAGGCGATTCGATGATGATAATTACAATGAAGAGAGGGAATTCGAGGATGATAATTACAATAGGAAGAGGGAATCGGAGAATTACTGTGGTGAAATTTTTGACCTGGATTCGAAAAAAATGGGAAGTGATTGAATTGGATATGAAGAGTAGTTTTGGTGATCAATCTATTAGATTCAGTTACTCTGTTTTGGAAAAAGAAGGTGAACATTCGCGAATTGTATTGTTTCCTCGACATAATAATTTTACAATGTGAATTTGTTATCGAGGATCATCCCTGTTTGGATTTAAACGGGGCTGCTGATCGAAATGAGTCTCACCCAAAAGGTTGTGAAGATATTCGGTACATACAAAGGGAATTTGATAGGAAAGTACAACTAGTTGTGAATGACTCTACGTTTTATTGGTTTACGGATGATCTGTATTTGTATGGATATGGTTTTGTTGAAAAAAGATGGTTCCAATCGAAATGTCACATTTCCATGGAGTAGAAGGTAGGTTGATGAAAGTGATAATTGGAATGGAGTTTTTGTACATTTTACTCAACTGGTTCATCTTGGTAAGGGAAAGTTTCTTCTGATCTATCATAGAGACAGGGTAGAATTTGCATTGGCAATCGTTGACGTTGTTCGTTAAATGTGTCTGTAGAGTCACTTCATACTTTACTTGTTGACGATACTTATTTTTTCCCCATAGATGTGATGGGTCATGATGGTAAGTTTTAACATAAAACTTATCGCAGTTGTTGGTTGAATTGGAATTATATATGAAATTCCATTTTTACTTTGTAGTACCTCTCATTCACATTCATTTTGTTTTGTGGATATGGTGTTTATCATTGAATATAGTTCACTCTTTTTGCATATCACTTATCAACACTAAGAAGTCGACATTTTCTCCAGGATTTGAAGTTTATGGGTTCCGTCAAGGACCTCAAGTTAATATACTCTAAAGTTGATATTTCCTACGGCTAGTGGTGAATAACTCACATTGTATTGGTTTACCTACGACTTGTATTTGAAGGATATGATCTTGTTGATTAAAGATGGTTCCAATCGAGATGTATCAAAAGGGAACTATATAGGTAGAATTTCACCAAGAGTTGGTGGGACTAACGTGAAAATCTTTCCCCAAGCTCAATTTTGGTTGACCTCTATAACGGACTGATTGTTCGTAGAGGTGGTGGAGAATGAGAGAACGAAGAAAATCAAACAGTGAAATTCTCGTTCTCACCATTTTCACGCCTGTGAATATCATAATGCAACTTATTATGGCAAATACATTACTACAATTAACAGAATCGAAGTAGACAACAAGACGAGATGAAATGGAAAAAGATATGTTCTTACGCCATTCTTCTGTTCTGTTGTTCTACAAACTAAACATAATGCACTATCCTAAACCTATCCAAGAAGGTGAAAATAAAAAAAACTCGAATTCTTACATGAATATACAAGTACAGCTAATTCGACTTATAGACAAGGAATCTGTTCTGTTTTACTCATATGCTGCAATATAGATTTGGCTTTTCTTTGTCCCCTATCAGTCCCACTCTCACCAATCTCTACTAAATACTCATACACACCATACTGAAGTGCCGCGAGCATATGATTTGAATTGTGTATGCTTAACCTATGAAGCACCGCCACTGAACATTCCTTGTTCTTTGGAGTGCCATCTCTCATCAGATTAACGAGTGTTTCAATGAACGTAAGTTTTCCCATTTCTTGCCTTCCGTCTTGATGTGTTGCAAGAAGTAACAATAGAGACAACGCCTCGTCAACCATCTCTAAGTTTTTCTTCTCGAGTAACTGAAACAACGGTGCTACAATCCCAGCTTCATTTGCCAAACGAACGTTCTGCTCATTTAAACAAAGGTTGAATAATGCAGTTATTGCATCCTTCTTACCTCTGATTGTACCATTTTTTAACAATTCTATCAACGGTGGGATACCGTTTAACGAACCTATAGCTTCTTTGTTTTCATCCAGCATAGATAAGCTAAACAATGCTGCTGCAGAGTTCTCTTTAGCACCAACATTTCCATTCTGCAATATTTCAATTATGGCTAAAATAGGTTCTTCTTCAGATATAAGTTTTTTATTTGTTTCATCAATCGATAGGTTCAAAAGAGCCGTCACAGCATGTTCTTGAATTCTAGAATCTGGATAGGATAGTAGATGCACGAGTGGTGGGATTCCTCCGCGACTCACTACTAATGTCCTATTTTCAGGATTTTCTTTCGAAAGCATCCTGATCTCTATCACAGCCTTTCTTTGCACTTCTAAATGACTAGAGGATAAATCTTGAATCAAGGACAAAACTTGTTCATCACTTTCATCCGAGGGGCTCTCGGGTTTTGGAGGTTCTTGCTTTTGAGGAAGTTGAAAATTGTTCTTCTCACACCATTGTTGGATCAAGTTCTTCAGAGCAAAGTTTGGGGCTAATGACAAGTGCTCCAAAATTTTCCCGGTTTTCGGACATGTTTGGCAACCGGAATCCAACAAATGTTGTATGTTCTCTCTTTCATATGTCTACAATAGATGCAATATGGAAACAAAATCAGTCATACAACTTATCTAAGCAATCTGTTCCGGTTTTTTTTCCGTGTTTTCATACCTGAACTGTTATGTGTTCATTTTTTCCTACCTGAACTATCATCAACTATTTTTCGCAAAACACACCTCAACTTACAATTGGAGTGTGTTATTCGATAAATATTTGGTGATAGTTCAGGTAGGAAACTCGAAAAAACAAAATACTTTAGGTATGTTTTTGACCCTTCACTCTTTGAAAATGGATCATTCTTCATAAAGGAAGAAAATGCATCATCATAGCAACTAAAAATGACTACATGAAAGCAGTTTCTTATCATATCTTATCTTTTTTCGCCTTTTTGTTATAGGTATGGTAGCTCGAAGAGAAAAAACTTATCGTAGAAGAAGTGAACTCACCTGGCCAGTTGAGACAGTAACAGGATCCGTCATAGTCTCTAATGTGATCGGACAGAGAAATTCATTTGGAATTGCCAAAGAAGTGGATTTCTCATGAACTTTAATCATCAACGGTTCAATTTCTTCGAGTCCTGCAAAACTTCTGAATTTGTTTAGAAGACCTACTATTTTTTGCGTCTCTTCTGCATGACGACCTTTTCTTTCTTTAACTACTCTTCGTACTGATATTGTTTCTAACTTTAGGTCCTCGAGAGTACGCAAACCTAGCTTGTTTCCTAGTCTATCTATGCTAGCACTATCTGCATTCCTATCATCATTTGTAGATAGTGCAACCATCAAATCCATGGTGAGTTCCATGTCTTGACTATCATTTCGCTTCTTAGCTCTTCGAAATTGCCCTCTCAGTAACTCCAC
Source organism: Solanum etuberosum (assembly GCA_029582245.1). Lineage (NCBI taxonomy): Eukaryota > Viridiplantae > Streptophyta > Magnoliopsida > Solanales > Solanaceae > Solanum > Solanum etuberosum. The sequence continues at coordinate 10,550 of JAJONR010004835.1, read as the reverse complement.
CTGAAAACGGTAAACGATCAACATCAACAACAAACACAGTGTAATCCCACAAGTGGGGTCTGAGGAGGATAAAATGTACGCAGACCTTACCCCTACCTTTGAGAAGGTAGAGAGGTTGTTTCTGAAAGACCCTTAGCTGAACAAACAGTGAAAAAGAGGCAAATTGGATTAACATCATAAATCTATACTTAAGCATTAGTTGATGTATTCCAAAAGTATCAAAAAATGTTAAATTGGATAAACCTTTCGGAACATTTGAGCACGCTATATAGACAGAGAAATACAACGATCTCTGAGAATTGGCTAAAAACAACTAAAATTAAAGCTCAACAATTTGGGCGACAAACATCAACTTGTAGCTTTCTTACTATACCAAGAAGATATACGCGTGTAATACAACAACTATGACTCAATTCCAAAGTACTCAAGAAGTTGGAGTCTGCTATATGAATCCGCCATGACCATGTCACTCCATTTAAGCTCATTTCATGCCAATATTACATCTTCATCGCGTGTCACGTTACACACAATTTGCTTACCAATTTTGGTGCAAAAAAGGTGTTCGGAAAATCTAATGAGAGAGGACAAAACTCTAGTCCTCCATCAACACTCTTTTAACAACAATACCTCAGTTGTGATCCCATTAGCTCGAGTATCTATCAGCAACGTCGAAAAAAATGATAAATGAAATAAATCGTACCTGTTCTTTCTCTTCATCTGAAATTCCAAAATCATCATAAGGTATGTTTTCCAGAGCCTGACTTAATCTTTCATACACAGAATAGAATCTTCCCATAACAGCCTCACTTTCTATGGCCTGCATATTTGTAAGTAAAATAAACATATTCAACCAGCCCGAAATCGATGAAAATGTACATTAATTAACCATAGTTAGGTGATAGAAGAGTGTGAAGAACACACACATCATACTATCATTGGTTTGGTGTAAACAACAGGTGCAGATAAATATAATGATGACATAATCAACAACAACAACAACATAACTCACAAGTGCCCTCGTAGAGATAGAGAGGTTGTTTACACGTCAAATAGTTTGAAAAAGGGATATAGATATGGGAGTAATAACAACAACGAAATAAAGCAAAATGAAGAGCATTACATAACAAACATGAGAAAGAAGAGTAACGACAACGCAATAATGCAATAATCGAAGCACAAAAAACACCAGTCATACACAAAATGATGATATACTCGATCAATTAAAAAAGAGAGGGTTACTTGCCAGATAAATTTTACTTCCACAATGGCAAGTTTTTAACAATTTCTTCGCAGACGAAAATGCCTTTTTCAATTTCATCAAACATTCGATACCCGATTCAAGTATCTGTCCTTCGAAATCTCTAATCTCTTCGAAAAGAGGTAATAAAAGCTTCAAACTTTCAGAGAGATTATGACATTCCTCTCTCTGTGATCTCCTATACTCTTCATACGATCCAACGGTATGAATCACACCAATAAGTTCGCGTATCACTTCTCGTTTGTCTTGTGGGCTCGTTTGACAGCTTGATCCAAATTCCTCCTCTACAGTAGCCCCTTCTTCAAGCTGGTGATCTGGATCCATCGCCATTTGATTTTCTCGAAAAATAAACAGAGTATGCTCTGTTTGAAAGTCGAAAAAAAATGAAACGAAATCAAAACCATAACCTAATCTTTTTTAAGAAAAAGTTTAGGCTTTGATTTCGATTTCGATTCCGATTCCGATAAACTAATTGGAAGAAAGTGAGAAAAAATAGTTACAGTGGAAAATTCTGTTGAAAGTTGGAGGAGAAGAAAGACACTAAACGCTTTTTGCGGGTTTCAAAGTGTTGAGATTTTGAAAGTTAGTTAATTCGGTACTTTTCACAAGTTCCCTGCTTTTTCGTTTTCGTACGAACCTGAAGTGTTGCGAAAGACTGGGATGAGAAACAAAACGGAATGTATCGGATTTTTAGGTCCTATACTCATTAGTCCGACAAAGTGCATCAAGTTGATTGCGACTTACACTAGGGATTGTGTTTGCGGTAAGCTCCATTTTTTTTATAGGATCTGAAGGCTAGGCTAAACCTCCCTCAAAGGGATTCCTGAGCAGAACTCTTTTTCAAAGAACTGGCGATATTGTACACGAAGATATGGAAAGAGATATTTTTATGTCAGCAACAGAAGCCCAAGCTTATGGAATTGTTGATTTTGTAGCGGTTCAAGGAAAATAACATTCACGTAATCCATGTAATCCAAAATTATAATTTTTTGATAATCTATTTGATTTGGTGGGTTCAAATTTTATTATCTGTACTTGTTTAGTGAATTTTGTTTAGTATAACAGTAAAGTTACGAAATTATTTTTGAGTTAATAATAAAAAATGGACTTAAACTATCATATTTTTGAAGTGGAATCATATATTTTGTAAAAATTAAATAAATAAAAAAGGCAAAATGTTACCCCAAAAACTTGCACCGGATTTTAAAGTCAACCCATTGATCAAATTTCACTTTTAATTTTTTTGACATAATATATAAATGTGTCATATAATTTGTCTTCATCGGATATTTATGTCTTTTAATTAAGAGTGTGCATAAATAAACACTTAAACTTATAATTTTTTTTGAATAAATGGACATAAACGTCCTTAAGGGAGGAGCCACCTTGTACTAAGGGGTTCATCCGAACCCCCTTCGGTGGAAAATTATATATTATACATGGTTAAACTAATTATTTATGTATATATTGTAGATGTCGAACCCCCTTCGGCTACTTCGTGTGTCTATCTCTATAGATTTTGGATCCCCTTATTGAAAATTCTGGCTCCGCCACTGGTCACGTCCTAAGTGACATAATACACGTAGGACACTATGTAGGTTGAAATTTTCACGTAGGATGCCACATAAGACACATGTGTTTACTTGTTCAACTTTATATGAGTTTAAGTGACTACTTGTACTTGCTCAAAGTTGGAGAACATATATGTCAGTTGAGATAAAATTAAAAGGCACGTTTATATATTAGACATAATATATAAATATGTCATTTAACTTGGTCATAGCTCACATTTATGCCCTCCAACTTTGAGTGTGCACAAGTAGACACTTAAACTTGTATAAAGTTGAACAAATAGACACACACGTCCTACGTGACATCCTACATGACAATTTGTGTCCTACATGGTGTCCTACATGTGTTATATCACGTAGGACTCATGTGTCTACTTATTCAACTTTATACAAATTTAAGTGTCTACACGTGCACATCCAAAGTTAGAGGACATAAATATAAAATGAAGTCAAGTTTATGTCTTATATATTATGCCATATGTACTAGACACATTTATGTATTTTGTCTTATATATTATGCCATTTAACTTGGCTTCAGATGATATCTAGGACACCACATATGACACATATATCTATTTATTTAATTTTATACAAAATTTTAAATCTCTATTATCAAATTTAAAGTTGGAAGATAAAAATATCAAATAAAATCACATTAAAAGATATTTATATATTATGCAAAAAGAATAAACATCTCAATTCAATAAATTGCATACAAACAAACATTTTTGACCATTGACTGTACTTGTATGGAAACAAAGGTAATGATACATCTGTAGCAAATCCAAAAAAATTATAAGAAAATTTAAAATAATATAAAAATATCATGCCTGTGAATCGATATCAAGGGATTCAACAAATATTACTTCCTCTATTTACAATTTGTTTATTTTATTTTTTTAGTTCATTTTAATTTTCTTGATAACTCTTTAATTTTAACTTTTTATATAACATATTTAATATGACAAAGTGAAATGTTACATATCTTTAATTTAAAATCACAAAATTTAAAAATATTTTTTTAAATTTTCTTAAAAACAGAATACATAAACATCTTTAACTTGGTCTCAGTTTATATTTATGCCCTTCAACTTTTGATTTGCACAAATATGCACTTAAACTTTTATAAATTTGAACAAATAGACACACACGCCCTACGTGACATCCTACATGACAATTTGGGTCCTATGTGTATTATGCCACATACGACTCATGTGTCTACATGTTCAACTTTATACAAGTTCAAGTGTCTACTTGTGTACACCCAAAATTGAAGGACATAAATGTGAAATGAGATCAAGTTAAAGAACATATTTATGTATCATGTCATACTAAACTTAGTATAGAGAGCTCCACCATTGATTTTCTGGACCTATATTGAAGTCCGGCTAAATCCGAATTTGTATTGGAAAGTTCCTCGTTAAGGAGTAAAATGCTCCCTAACTAAGATGAATATGTACTAGTGAAACTCAAATTCATTACCTCTGATTAAGTGAAATCATGTCATATTAAACTTTGTATAGAGAGCTCCGCCATTAATGTTCTATACCTATATTGAAATACGATTAAATACACGAATTTATTGGAAAGATGTCTAGACTGATTTCTTTAAAAGTGAAAAAAGCCAAGTCATTACATCATTAAATGCCTTTAATAAGAAATTTTGAATGAGTAACCGCTAAGTCCTAGCTGGGAAAATACACGACTTTTCATCTTAAGCCCATATATATATACTAGCCGTTGTTTTCAAAATAATGAAAAAAAAACAAATACAAACCAAAAAAAAAAAAAAAAAAACACAATTATTTTGCCTTTAGATTCTCTCTATCTTCAATGAAACAATCTCAAAATTAATTTGTAGATAAAGAAAGAGAGAGAGAGAGTGAGACATTTTTTTTCATTAAATAGTTGTATTGATTTATGGGGTTTTGTTCATAGTCTCTGTGTTTTCATTTTTTGAATCATTTTGGGTTATTTTTACTGAAAGATTGGATCTTTTTGAGAATCTGTATAATGGATTCTTGATTTTGAAAGTTGATGTTCGCCGTCTTTCGATTTAATTTTTGATTTTTTGATTCATTTAGGTTAGTTTCACTGAAAGATTAGATCTTTTTGATAATCTGTATAAAGGGTTCTTGTCGTGGAAACAGTCTCTTGCAGAAATGCAGGATAAAATTGCTTATAATTGATTGGCCCCGTGGGCTTCCCGTAAGGGTTCTTGATTTTGCAGGTTTCTGTTCATTGTTTGTATCTTTTTGAATCATTTGGGGGGTTTTCAATGAAAGATTAGATCTTTTTGAGAATCAGTATAAATGGTTCTTGCCGTGGAAACAGTCTCTTGTAGAAATGTAGGGTAAGACTTGTGTACAATAGACTGGCCCCGCATATAGCAAAAGCTTAGTGCATCGGGCTGCCTTTTTAGTATAAATGGTTCTTAATTTTGCAGGTTTCTGTTCATTGTCTGTTTTTTTTTTTTTTGGAATCATTTTTGGACTAAAAGATTAGATCTTTTTGAGAATCAGTATAAGGAGTTCTTGATTTTGCAGGTTGATGTTTTCGGTTTGTGATCTGGGATTTTTTTTTAGCTTGATTCTTGATTATCCCTTTAAAGATTGATCCTTTTTTTGAAAATAAAGTTTGGGTGTTAAATATTGTTTGTTGTTCAATCTTTAATTAGGTTCAAGATGGTTGGATCAGATGAGAATTGCCAAGGTGTTGCAAGGCCTTCAAATCTTCGAGGTATGATTTGAATTTTGAATTGTTAAAATCATGTATAGATTATTGTATCTGATTTGGATTAAGGTCTATTATAAACCTGAAATTTATGAGATGGAAAATCTATCGTTTTTTCGCTACTAGGGGTAATGGGGAATAATAGAAGGGCTCTAAGCACAATAAATGGGAACATAGTTGAAGCTCCACAATACCCTTGCAAGCTACGCAAGAAAAATGGTGTCACCGAGTAAGAAATGATCAAACTCTTTAATTTATTGAGTTCCAAGATGTCTTTTTTATCGCAATTCCATTAATGATCTTTTACATTCTTTGTAGCAAGAATGTGGATGGTGATACGAATCCAATTCATCGACCAGTCACGAGGTCTGACTTTAATTCTTGGTTGAGATAGTTCTTATTGTTAATTGCTTTTATCATCTGGTGTGCTTTTCTTTTAATAGTATGGCGGATTCTTGCTGCCTCAGGAAGTATGCTGCACAAGTGGTTGGCAAGCCTCAACAACCAACACTCGAGGTACATTTTTCAACGAGTACCATCTTGGATTATACTAGTTATGTTGGAGGTGTTGATGGTGTTATCTTCCACAGGTAACAAAGCCAGTGGTCGAAACAGCACCTAATAGAAATGAACTAGAAGGTGCCATCATTATCGATGTAGAAGATTACAAGGCCACAAGTGACTATGTTGTGCCAATGTCTGTCCAACACACAGAAGCAATGATGGAGGAAATTGATCGGATGGTATAATTGGTTTGATCTGTATTTTCATTCGGGATGATCTATGGATCATTTATTTTGTGTGTTTTTTATATGTAGGATGAAGAGAAAGAGATGGAAGAAATAGAAAAGACGTTAATTGTGGACATAGATAGTGCTGATAAAAAGAACATACTAGCAGTTGTGGAGTACATTGATGATATTCATGCTTACTACAAGAAGATTGAGGTGAGAAATTATTCAAACATGACCGCACCTTTTGTAGAAGCTCAATAGATTTTTTAAAACTTATGGAGATGGTATTTAAATATAGTTTACGTTTGCGTACATCCTACCTTCCCCAGACCCCACTTGTGGGACTACACTGGATATGTTGCTGTTGTTAAGTTTTATATAGGTTCTCTACCTGACCACCGTATTTAAGATGATTGGTTCTTAGAAGTATGTATGAGCATTTACATAAACAGGATTAGGCTTTAAATATAAAACTGACTGATCTATAGTGAAACAAAAAGCTGATCATTAGATGTTCACTTATGCTTGTCATCTGCTCGTGAATACCCTTAAGTCTAGTCTTTGTTCTTTCATTCTTAAATATGGGTGCTAACCAGATTCCCTGTATTATATGCGAGGTAAATAAGATTCTCGAGAGTGAGTTCTTGATCATAATGACCAACTAAAGTTGGTATCCTGTTGTAGTTTTTGTGCCAATAGTAGCATAGTTGGTTACTTGTCCTTCCCTTTACTTATTACAATATAGGAAGGTGCTATTCATGTTGCCTTTAGCGGAAAACGAACTTATTATGCAAAGCCTTGAGTGGGGACCTACTTTAGTTAACCTTCCAGTAGTAGTTTTTGTGCCAATAGTAGCATAGTTGCTTATTTACTTGTTCAAGTTCTCTCTGTCGCTTGCTCTGCACACCCCAAGAATGACCGGATGAGATAAAATGTGTACAACTTTCTGGATTTCTGTTAAAGGGAGTCACTTCTATAAATTTATTTTTCATTTCAGAGTTCTACTTGTGCCCCTCCAAACTATATGGAACAACAATTTGATATCAATGAGAGGATGAGAGCTATTCTCATTGACTGGCTGATTGAGGTATAAAAACAATGACTCGCAGCCTCTCTGAATTCCATGAAACAACACAATGACTTCCGGCCTCACTAATGTTCAATCAAATCTGTGTAGGTACATTACAAGTTTGAACTGATGGAAGAGACTTTGTACTTGACCGTTAATCTTATCGATAGATTCTTGGCAGTCCAGCCAGTGGTTAGGAAAAAACTTCAGCTTGTTGGGGTAACAGCTTTGTTTCTCGCCTGCAAGTACGAAGAAGTTTTAGTTCCTGTCGTCCAGGATCTAATTTTGATCTCTGATAAGGCTTATACCGGGATAGAAGTGCTTGAAATGGTAATTAAAATTTCATTATATTTTGCCAAAGTTCTCCTAGCCTGCTATATGACTTTGATTGAGTACTTTCTGCAGGAGAAGTTGATGATCAATACCTTACAGTTCAAACTATCAGTGCCTACGACATATGTGTTTATGAAGCGATTTCTTAAAGCTGCTCAGTCCGATAAGAAGGTTACTATAAACTTACTAGTACTAAATTAGCTTAGAGAAATGACAACATTTGTGAATCATGATCAAGTACTGACAATTTTCGGTTTTTCTTGAATCAGGTGGAGCTTCTGTCTTTCTTCATGACTGAACTATGCCTTGTTGAGTATGAAACACTTAAGTTTCCACCTTCAATGCTAGCAGCTGCGGCGATATTTACTGCTCAATGTACTCTAGGTGTGGCTAAGGAATGGACCAAAACTTGCGAAAAGTATAGCAACTATACTCGAGATCAACTTTTGTAAGTATCTACTTTTCTTTGTTTCCAAAGATGATTTATTCTAGCCGAATGCATGAAGAAACCCCTCTGAGTGTTCGTGGTCCCTTTTGTTTTGTATATATAACAGGGAGTGCTCAAAACTGATGGTTACTTTCCATCAGAAGGCTGCAACTGGGAGGCTTACTGCTGTACACAGAAAGTATAGCATCTCTAAATATGGCTTCGTTGCAAAGTTGTTCCCACCGGCTTCTTTTCTTTTAGAGGCAAGCTTTTTTTAGCACATGATGTTACTTTCAGCTGCTTGACGAAACGTTATAGACTTATAGTTGGAGTACTGTAGAGCAACTGAGCAATTTAAGTTGCTCTCTGGCCAGTGGGATTAGATTTTCGCTTTCAGTTGAGATGACGATGAGTGTTTTGTAATTTTTTGTGTGGTTACATGGCTCTATGTACCAAGATCCAAGTACTTTTTACAAATTGTTGCTACTATTTTGCAAATCTAAAATCTGTGTAGATCCATTTCTATGCTTCTCTTTGGTTTATGTGACAATATGATAGGTAGTAATGACAGAGTTCTTTGGGCTGCAAAATGGCTTCAGCGCCAACATGATGCTCCTTGGTCAGATGAGCAACATATCGGTGAATGTCATATATGATCGATAAAATAGTGCCTACAATCATATGAAACCACGAAAGTTAGTTGCTACGAAAAAGGTAGAACATAAATACTACCCGAAATAGTGAGTTGTGCCTTTGATAGTAATGTTCCATTCCTTTACGCATGTGAATACTAGAGCTAGTGAAAGAGTAGTTACTAAAGCGTAAACTGCTTGTTTTCCCTTCCCTGCTAGCAAGGGTCACAACTAAAGTTTGTTGTCTAAACCTACTAGATGAATTCAAATCTTTGTATAATCGCGTCTCTCCTTGGCACCGCTCTTGTGTATGTCACGCGTTTAAAACAAACAAGCTTTCATTCAATTCTCTCGCGGATACTCCTTCCTTGACATTTCAGGAAGGCGTTGTGTAATGATTAGCAACTTCATGAATTAAGTTACGTTGGAATTGATAAAGTTCTGTGGAGTTCATAATGGCATAAAAGGAGTCATTGCAATGAGATCTTGAATTTGTTAGAAAATGACTTCAAAGTAGTGGAGCTAGTGAACTTTCATTAGTTTAATCACAAGTCCAATCTACAAATTGCAATTAAATTTATTAGAAAGTGACTTTAAGTGGGAAATTATAGTTGATGAGCTTTCAATAATTTAATCATTAGATCCAATCTACAAATAACAAAACAACAAATTACTAGCAATTACACTTTGATATTCGAAATTTACTAGCCTGATTTATTATAGGAAAAACGCTTTCTACCAAGAAATTCTTCATTCATACTATTCGAATACGAGACCTCCTCCGCACACCTCTTGATTGTATATGACATGTTAATACAAAAACACTACGTGATTCTTCCCATCAATTCTAATAGTACTGAATAGGGTTATGTGTTATCTGTTATTGGTGGTAGATGACAACTATCTCATGAAATTAGTAACAGACACCACGGTCATTAAAAAGTATACATCTAACGATCAATTAAGCCTACTTTTCTAGTCAAATATTTTTTCAACCCCAAATCTTACCTAATCCTCAAGTAACCAACAATTCAAAGATCTAAATCACAAACACACTCCCCTTTTTGCTTTCTCCCTGTTTCTTCCCTTTTCTTTAATTACTCCTAATATATTAGTTTATACTTAAACTAATATCTCTTCTTTTGTTGTCTTTTGTCATTTTCAATAATTTATTACAACTTGTTTGGTAAATAATTGATCCGTCCTCCGAAGATTAAGGTGAAATAAATAAAATTTCTTAGTCTAGAATACAAATATGAAAAAAATTCTTATAACCAATTCTTTACTTAATTACACAATACGAACTCAAATTAATGATTAATTCAAAATTTAATAATTTTCAATAATTTCTTACAAATTGTGTGGTAAATAATTGATTTGTTATCCAAATATCATGATGATATGAATAAGATTACTTCTTTCGAATTTCAATCATTTCCAATAATTTATTATTACTTGTACGGTAAATAATTGATCTGTCATATGAAGATTATGGTGAGATGAATAAGATCTCTTCGTCGGGAAGGGAAACACAAATATGAAAAAAATTGTGTAATGAGTCCCTCACTTTTAAGATTACTCGATGCAAATTCAAATTATTCATCTATACGAAATCTATTGTGAGAATCGAACACCGAGATCGAGCAAAATTTGATCTTTCCAAAAGCTAAAAACAGAAAAAGAGTTTCCTACAATGCAAATCGCTGTCGTTATGGGGCCTAAAACCCCAAAATCTTCTCTCCATGAAGAAGAAAGAATAACAAATCTGTATTTCCAATAATACCCCTAAACCC
>JAJONR010004834.1:0-38631 GCA_029582245.1 Solanum etuberosum | reverse complement strand
TGATCACTCTTTTGTTATATTCTTAAAATCAAAATCTGCATTATGTCAATATTTTCTGCCCTCTCTAAATGTTCAATACTTGTTTATCTATTTATATGCCACACACTTAGCATGAGACCTTTCACTAATTATGTGTGTTTGAAAGCATGCTAAATAATCAAAATCTAGAGGCCAACTTGAGATTTTATATGCTAAATGCTCGTCCTACTTGTTTTATTTGGTGTCTAGAGGGCCTAATTAGGAAACATATATTTTAATTTTAGTCTAAAACCACCTTAATAGAAGTCCAACGCCTCTTGGACATTAAGTAGGGACGCTAGGCACCTTCTAGGACGTAATGCATGCGGAAGGTGGGGTAAGGGTAGTTAGGCCCTTACGGAGATGATGAAAATCGACTCTGGCTTGAAATGACAAACATTGGTTTTGTCTTTTCGAACACTAAGCCGATCGCTGATCCGTAAAGTGTGTTAGTTTTCATGGTCTCCTTTTCCTCTTTCCCTTTATCTTTTTCTTAATTATAATATTTTGGGGTAGTTTTGTTATAAAGAAATTAAAATAAGATAAAATGCTTCGCTTATTTATTTGTGTATAATTCTATCTTCTCGCTTATCTCTTTGTTTATTTGTTTATTATTTATTTATATCACCTAGTAAGCATGTTTAATTTAAATAAACAAATAAAGTGACCTTAACTGCTACTCGTAACCCCCACATAAATTGCATGAGATACGGCTGGGACCCACATTTGTGGACCTCAAGGGATGCTTAACACCTTCCCCTCGAGGTAATTTGAACCGTTACCCGATCTCTGGTTCGTTTGACCCTTTAGTCAGATTTAGTTAGGTTAGATAGGCGCCCTAACGCGCCTTAATTCGTTAGGTGGCGACTCTTTAATTAAGCCCGAAAACCCATTTTTTGCGAAGAAAAACGGGGGCGCGACACCTAGACAATGAAGATCCACTACCATTACCTCCTTGAGGATTAGGGTTAGATACCCTATCTTTGTTGAACTTTGGAGGAGCATTGGAGGAATCTTGACCGGAAAACCTTTGTTGAAACCTAGGATGACCTTGTCCATCAGACCTTGCATGAGATAAAGTTTCATCACTGGTCTTAGCCCTCTTTACCTCTCTATACTTTTCCTTAAGGTTTTCTTCCTCAATTTGTTGTGCATGCACCATGAGATGAGAGATGTCGATGTCATGAATGAGCATGGCAGTTCGGCACTCTCTGACTACCATTTCGGACACACCCAAAACGAACTTACTCATTCTAGCCCTTGAATCCACAACCATTGTTGGAGCATATTTTGACAATTGAGTGAACTTTAAAACATACTCCCTCACACTCATACTCCCTTGCTGGAGGTTAATGAACTCAAGCACCTTGGCTACCCTCATCTCAAGGGGAAAGAACCTATCAAGAAAAGCAGCATTAAACTTCTCTCAATCAAGAGGACCCGCATCTTCCGGTCTCCCTTCCTTCCATTGGTTATACCATATTTGAGCCACTCATTTTAGTTGATAAATGGCTAACTCCACTTTTTCCACCGGCGTAACTCCCATGATCATCAAAACTTTATAGACCTCATCAATAAGCTCTTGAGGATCTTCCTCAACCTTAGAATCATGAAACTCTGGAGGATTCATCCTAGTGAAATCCCTCACTCTTGAAGCCGCCGTACCAATATTTAGGTTCACGGGAACCGCAACCTCCCTATTGTCTTAGGCCGTCATCGCTTGAGCCAACACTTGAAAAGAAGCCCTAAACTCCGTATTTGACACTTGTTCGGCCAAAGGATCGACCGAAACTTGAGGAGCTTGGGAGGAGCTTCTTGTTCCTCATTCTCTCTCACATTCCTTCTAGCATAAGCTCTTCGGGTAGCCATATCCTGAAGAACAAATGATAAGGATTAGGAGAGAGACTTTATAGAGTTAAACTCCATCGCACGACTTAAGAATAATAAAAGAAGTGGAGTTTCCTAATCATCTTGTAGCCTCTCATTGATAAATGTGGCACGCTTCACACTTATGAACAAGACTCTACTAGACGTGGCTTATGAGACATCCTAGGACCATTCTAAACCTTGTGCTCTGATTACCAAGTTTTTCATGACCCAGGGGTACCCCCTAGTTGTAACATAGCATATAGAACCCCAAAGGACCCCATGCAAGCCACTTAGTTCTAATAACATAAGAAATAGAACATTAAGAGTAAAACAATAGTCCAAGTCTAAAACATTTTATAAAAGAAAAGAGGAAGTCTAAAATACTTGTCTCATCATAGACATCTAATACGATAGAATGAAATTGGGCCTAACCCATACATCATGTCCGAAAGAGAAATACATGAAAGAAACTGAAAATAATAAACTCTGTCCTCGAAGCATGAGGACTCATCAAAGCTCATAAATCACAAACTCAACTACTAGCCACGAGACTCAGAAACCTGTATGTCGGACCCTAAATTTGGGGAAAATGTAGGCAAGAGTATGCGTTAGTACAAAACAATGTACCAAGTATGATAGTCATGCATAAAACATTTAAAACATGCTAAAAGGGACATTTCATTTCATGACATGCAATTGACCAAGCTAAACATGATATAAACGAGTTATAAAACATAAGTCATAAAATCATGGTCAATGCAAGCTAACTTCATTTTTAAAACCTTTGAACTCACGTGAGATACTTCTTGAAGTGACCTTAGTTCATTATTAATGTAGGGAATTAGCCTTAACCGACATAGAGACCATGTGAGCTATAACATAATCCCCCGGTGTCTCCCATACTGAAAAGGATTGTCCTACTTGCCAAGGTAGAACCATGAACTTCTAGCTTAAGTGGATCCACTAGCTAATCAACCTATGGGGGCACATAGTTTAAGGGATAAGGAGTTGCTACTAGAAACCCAACCTCTACTACGGGAGAGCTTCCATATCATGAGATTGCTTCTAGAAACCTGGCCTCTACTGCGGGAGAGTTTTCATCCCATTATCAATATCCACTCGGTGCTAAGAATAAATCTCATGGATAGTTATTTTTTACTTGAACTCATTATTCATGAAAAGGTGTCCTTGGACAACCAATCCATAGTTCATTAGGATAGCTCTTACTCTTGATTCATTTAGGTGAGAAAGCCTTTCAACCTAAGAATCCTTTCTACGTGAGAAAACCTTTCACATCATGCTTCTTATGTGTTTATGAGAATGTTCTTTCAACAACACAACAACAACATCATCATTGGTACTTTCCTATCAAACCACCCTTAAAATATTTGCATAGATTTCATAAGAAAATATATAAGTCCATAATTTACCTCTTGAGGTTCAAAACCCACTTTCAATCATCAACACTTAGAAAACATGAGTTAGATATGGATTTCATCATAAATTCATGTAAAGCTTGCAATACATGATTAATTTCATAAAACTCTTGCTTTATACTAAAAATCCCACATCATATGATTCACAACTTGAAAACATAGGGGATTACATGGGTTCATGGGGAAATCATCATAAAATCATCATATTTCATCAATTCATGCATAAGAGATCATAATTCAATCATTTAAATTAATAATCAATAGAACCCATGGTAAATGAAGAAAACCCTAACTTAATTGGGGAATTCTACCTTTAAAAATAGACAATTTGGGAACTCCATGGATGGAAGGAATCCATGGATGAAAACTATCATACCTTGAAGATAGTTTGATAGTTCTTCTTTTGTGATTTTGGAAGAATGAAGTGAATGGGCTAATTTGGGGGTAGAAAATACTTATATAGGGGTCTTAGTGAAGCATAAAACGATGTAGTATAGGAACTAATTAATTAGGAAAAGACCCAACTGTCCCTAAAAATAACTGTGAGTTGACCTCCGACGGACCCCAATCGATGGACCGTGGTCTGACCTACGATCCGTCCTGGTGGACCGTCATTGGTCATCTGGGACTTTTTTTTGGGCCTTCGAACCACGTACCCTAACCACGGACCGTGGTCTGACCTATGGTCCGTAGGTCAGGCCGTGGTCCTGAGGATCTGAAATCTTGGCAAGGTGGACACACTACGGTCCGTGGTTCTACCCACGGGCCTTGGTTGTCCTCCGTGGCTGGCACCTGCAACTTCCCAGAATCTGATTCATTTCCCTTTTTTGGATATAGGGTGTTACAAAGGCGAACAAACGTGGTACTCGGTGAATCACTGAATGTGAAAGATAGACTCAAATGAGCTCACCGACTGAGGTTCTAGAACCTGAAGCCTAAAGCAAGCGAAAGATGAGATAAGGAGCAGAGGGTGATCCACTGAATCAGCTTGGTGAGCCCGACAAACGTTTCCAAAGTGGTCATGCAGTGAATTTTGGAAAACTATAAATAGCCCAAAGGAGAGAGAAAATAGAGGACTTTTGGTAGACTCTTTTGGGGTGAAGACTTTTGGTGAGGACTTTTTGTGAAGAATAGTTTTGGAGTTTCTAACTTTGTATGAGTTTGAGAAAAATATTTTTAGTTTTGGGTTTTAACTTCTACTCTTGAATTTGACAATTTGAAGTTGAAATCAAAGTGGTGTTGATTATAATTTCTTAATTTCATCACATCCATGGTTGTCTTCATGATAGGTATAATTTCATTACTTTTTATGATGGGTGGCTAAAACCACAATTCTAAGGGTGTAATTATGGGGTTGGGTGTTGATTTAATGTAGTGGATATTGTGTTTTGCTCTATTTTATTATTGTCCATTCATGGATTTGGGCTTATTAGCATTAAGTTAATTCATGGGTTAAGGTTGTAAACTTAATCCAATATTTGATCTTTCATTGATGCTAGAAAGAGATTAATTAGCGTGGGTAATTAGTCTAATACTTGCAATTTAGGTTTGATGTCTATGATTTACTTGAAAGAGAAATTATGGATCATAGCTATTTTCCCAAATCTGCTTGAAAAAGATATTTCGTAAGGTAATGAGTTGATTTGTAATTCACATAGTGAGACCGAAAGGATATTCTACGAATTGATACTATGAGATCAAAAGATGATTAGTGTCATTGTGTCACGCCCCAAACTCAAGGGACGTAACTGGCTCCTAATGCCAAAACTCAGGCCCGAGCCAACCCTACTGAACCATTTGCTACTAGCTCATGGCAGCCACACGGAATCAAGAAAACAAACAAGTATATCTCGGCTTAAAACTAAGCCCTCGGTCGGCAAGGCCCCTGTCAATAGATCTATAAAAGAAACAGCTACTCCCAGGAGTTCATATAAAGAAATAGCCAACTAGCACAGAAGTCCTGATTGGGCCGTCGAGGCCACCATGATCTCTATACTAAAACTGAAAGCAGGTATATATCAAGACAATACATCAAACAACTCACAAGCTTCAGAAAACCAACAAACTAGGCCAGCACGACCATAACGTAGCTATACACCCCACACACTAATCTGCAAGCCTCTAAGAGTGGTAAAAATTGGCAGGACAGGGCCCCAGCCTACCCATAAAAATATATACACCAAAAGCTAACAAACCTCCCAACTCTGGCAGCTTCGGAGGAAATGGGCTAGCCAACCAGATAGAAGTCAATCCTGCTGCTGAGGAGGTCTACTGGGTCGTCTGTCGGAACCTGCATGCAAGAATGGAGCGACCCCAGGAAATGGGGCGTCAGTACGAAATAATGTACAGAGTATGAAAGGTTATAGACTAAATGAGCAAGTATCATAATATCCCAAAAGCAATCAGGAAAGGAAATCAAAATTTAGATAAGCATGCTAACCCACTACTGAATCTAAAAATACAAAAAATGATCAAACAACAACCTAACCAAGCCCCCATAAGTTCGGCAGGTACAAACAACACACCACCTACATAGGCCCCCATAAGCCCAGAAGGTGCAAAATCAATCTACATACCCCTATCGGTAGCCCCTTGTCCCTATAAGAAATCACATAGCCCTTTTTGGCAACGATATATCCTATAGTCATCGCATAGCCCTCTTAGGCAACATCATAGCTCTGTGGGCTGCACATAGCCCTCTTTTGCATCAACATTGCCCTGTAGGCAACACATAGCCCTGTTTGGCATCAAAGTATCCCCGTAGGCAACACACAACACTCTTTGGCAATAATATAGCCCCGTGGGCAACACGTAACCCTCTTAGGCAATAACATAGTCCTCTTAGACAACATCATAGACCCCACAGGAAGTTCATATCTCAACATCTAACAATAATAGCCCCAAGGGCGACAACAAACAATTGAATAGGCTAAGGGTGAAAACAAACAATCGATACAGATTTCTATCGTAAATTACTATCTAAGAGCTAAGGTATCCACAAACCGATAAAAGATGGTTCCTACCTTTCTTTACATGCCCAGAATACTTGAATAAAATAAAAAAACTGGAAAAAAAAACTCTGCTGTAAGAACCTCCACGGAGCTACACCGCTCAATTCACCATGAAAACTATACCAAAACGATGAGCTCACGACTTAGGGAAATTTTCGATAAGGAGCCAAGACGAGATCATGAACACACAAGGATGATTTGAGGAGTAATTCTCTGATTTTTGTGGGTTTCTTACGAGCTGGAATGAAGAAAAATGAAGAAGATGCTATCTTATAAGGTTCCACCGACCTAGGGGACCCACCTCACGTGCCTGCTTGTGCAGTCTCACAAAAACATGAATATCTCTCTATTCTGAAGTTGTATGAAAGAACGGTTTGATGCGTTGGAAACTAGATTTGTAGACCTTCGATTTGCTAAGTTATAGGCCCCATAACTATTTATAGATTGGGACAAAACCTCTAAGACGTTTCACCCAAATTTTAGAGAAATATTTAAAAAGGAACTTACGATAACTTTCACCAACTTTTATTTTGCCACTTACCTAACTTAAAATTTTGAGATACAACCTTTGAATACTTAAAACATGACATACCACATCATTCTTAATTTATTACACATTGATGATGACCCAGCCTATCCATGAGTGTCTAGCATTATTGAGCAACATAACCACCGCTATTTGACATCAATTCCAATCCCCGCCTCCTTAGATTGTTTTCTAATTGTTTGAATCTTTAAATTTATAGTTTAATTGTTACTTTTGATACCAAAACCCCTTTTCTTAGTAAATTTGGGGGAATCATCCACCCTTTGTTCTTAATTATTACAAAAGAATTGATTCACAACCTCAATTTCTTGATAGAATTCATTGCACTATATCACTCTCTGTAGGATTCGACCCCGAATCTTAGTTGGGTATTTTTATTGACAACGATCGCTTATTCTCTTATGGTTTTAAGGATATTTGGAGGGTTACGAAAAATGGTGTCGTTGTCAGGGACTGATGGCTAAGAATTCCATTTGAGAAATTAGTTTGTAAATTGGTTTAGTTGTACTAGATTGTTGCTTGGTGTTGTGGTTTGTTGATTTGTAGGTATCAAACATGAGTGACCACGATAGTGATAATGATGGTAACTATGGGAAAAATGAAAATATGGGTGACTTGAATGACATGCCCATAAACATCATTCAAACCACGAGAGCTATTCAGTTACCTCCTACAGCGGGGAGGACAATTTTTTATGTAACCGAAACAATGCTACAGTTGATTCAAATGAGAGGAATGTTCGGGGGTTTGTGTCATGAAGATTCTCATGAACACCTTCGGAATTTTGTGGACATATGTGGACCGTTTGTGTTCAAGAACATTTCACAAGAGTCCATAAGGTTGATATTATTCCCGTTCTCTTTAACGAGTGAAGCGACAAAATAGTTGGCGGAATTGCCAAATAATTCTATCACTTCTCGGGAGGACTTGACTGAAGCGTTGTTAGAAAGATTCTTTCATCCCTCGAAAATGGTGAAGCTCAGGGACCACATCCAAAATCTTAAAAGAATAGTGGGTGAACCCTTACATGTGACATGGTTGTGGTTTCAGAAATTGCTTTTACAATGTCTGACACATGGTGTTCCGGCTATTGCAGTACTTCTATTGCAGTCTTGATTCAGTTAAAAAGGGTTTAGCTGATCAACTTATTCAAGGAGGGCTACTGCGACAACCATATGTGGTAGAAACATTGTTGCTAGATAATATGACAAAAGTGAATCGATCATGACATACTAGAGAGGATCAATTGTCTTCTCTACACCTGAACATGAGCAAGGAACAAATGGAAAAGGATCATGAGCGTGATGAAAACATGGCTTAAATGATGAGCCAAACTGACTTGCTATCTAAACGTGTCATGGGAGGTGGACTTAGGGCTATGAATGCGGTTGGTACAAGAGTTGGACAATGCCCTGATGATGCCAAATTTTAGGAATTATTCAATGAGAAAGTACAATACTTGGGAAATCAAATGGGGGGTTCTCACCCAAACTACCAAAGGCAAGGTGGGAACCAAAGTTGGAACAAGGAGCGAGACAACAGTTGGAAAGATTGGAGAGGTATCAATTGAAGAAAACGAGAGGTAGAGAAAGATAGGTACATTCCTCCTCATGATCGTCCACGGCCAAAGGAACCTTCAGGACCAAAGGGAAACCACACTGAAGAAATGCTTACAAGGATCTTCAACAAAGTTGAAAGGGCCGACAAGCTGTTGAAAGATGTGAAGAATGACTTCTCTGCCTTAACACAAACAGTGGCCTCTCATTCAGTGTCAATCAAACATCTTGAAACACAGTTGTGTCAACTCTCCACTCATCTCTATTAAAGACAAAAGGGAGCGCTACTTAGTAATATTGTACCAAACCCCAAGAATGATTGTTGATAAAGTGGAAACTATGTCGTGCCACGACGTTAAATAAGGCGCTTCTTAGGAGGTAACCCAAATTTTATTTATTATATTATTTTCAATAATGGGTGTTGTGAGTGAAGGTTGGAAAGAAGTCAAAATGTCGAGAAAGGTAATTTAGGCGATACCAAGACCAAATCAGCGATCCACCAAAAGCATTGAGTGGACATTATCCTGTCTGCCTTCTAAGGTAAAAAAATTGAAAAAGTGTACTATCAACTTGAAGAATCTGAGCTCCAATTGGCGATCCACAAAACTGCACTAAGTAGAATACATCGAGTCTGCTGAATCAACCTTCAGGTTTGATATCCGTTCAGGCCTCTTCGGGAAACTTTATCGCCTTCATCAATTCACCGAATGCATTTCGCGACTTTAGTAACAGTTTTTTGAGTGGGTCTGAGTTAAATAGGCCAAGAGTATCTTCAATTTCTATAAGAAACCCTTTCTTTCTTTTGAATTCTCTCTCTCCTAAACATCCCGATACCTTTGTTTCAGTATTTGTGTGCCTCCATTGCGTGATATTACTTCCTCGGAGTGGTTTGGACTGGTGGATTCTCGATCCTAGACCCCCATTCCTTGGGTTTATTCTTTTCTATCATCTTTAAGGTTGGTTTTCGAGTTCTATCTTATCAATTGTGCTAGAAATTATTGTTTTTAAATGGCCTTAGTGCCATTTGAAGCATATTGATGCTTAATTTTTACAGGTAGGGCTAAATGCATGATATTGAACTGTGCCCATGAGTTAAGATAATTATTTTGTACCTAAAAAATCTAAATTGATTGTGTTGGTTGAAAACTTGAAATAGAACCCTTGTTTGTACTAGGTCTTTGTTAACTTGAGTATGGGTGAAGTCTGATAAGCCTAGTGTTTCCCCCATGGCATGAATTTGCTCAATGATAAATAGAGTGACGACTTTATTAATGTTAAATCGTCATTTTGGTAATACTTTGTAATATTTGGGGGAAGTCTGAGTACCCATGAGTAGAAAATCATGTGGGTTGCTTGTAAAACTAACTGGGAATTGGATATTGTTGCAGACACTAGGCTGAAAATTATTTGTTCGGCGGGCTTGTCTTAGCTCGCCAAGGTAACTAGGTGAATCACTGAGTTAGCCCTAGACCGCCTTTTATGCTTGAAAATGTAATCTGGGTATTGTCCCATTAGGTGGGCTTGTCTTAGCTTGCCAAAACCCTCTCGACGTATCGCCTAGTAGGAGTAGACATCACCCTTTGTGCTTGTTCTTTTTAAGTTTGCACTGTCACTTTTGGCGGATTTATCTTAGTCCACGTAAACCGATTTG
Source organism: Solanum etuberosum (assembly GCA_029582245.1). Taxonomy (NCBI): domain Eukaryota; kingdom Viridiplantae; phylum Streptophyta; class Magnoliopsida; order Solanales; family Solanaceae; genus Solanum; species Solanum etuberosum. The sequence goes on along the minus strand of JAJONR010004834.1, from coordinate 28,543 downwards.
GCACCTCACCAAGTTGGATATGAATCCTCCTTTCATGCCTGAGTTCAATTAAATTGTGCGATGTAAACTTTAGAGACCTCACCTGAGCTCGCCTAACCTGTTAGGCAAATCGCCTTCCTAGTCGACAAGCCTCAGAACTTAAATTTGAACTATGATTCTTTTGGGTTTGATTTCAACTAACCTTCACCAAATCTATGTTTGAATGACTGTGCATTATAGGAAATGTCTAGAACCAAAGGGAAAATGGTGGTAACATCTGACACATAGTCTGAGAATGAGTCTCTTCCCCCTCCCCTTTGAAAAGGAACAAGGGGATTTCTATCAACATGCCATTTGAGGCTCCCCGTCAACAAAAAATCACTTCACTCTCTTCTACGGGTGTGGGTGAGCAACCAAAGAAGGTGGTTGCAAGAAAAACAATGGACATCAGGTCCAACTTAGTATAACCTTCTCAAGCTTAGGCACTTACCTTCCGTGTTCTCCCGATCATCACTCCAAAGGCACTCAACAGGCTCAAAGCAGCTAGAGAACCTACAATCCTTGAGGAGAGACAAATCTTTACATATGAAGTGATGAGTGAGTATTCGACCATATGGGATATGATCAAGTTTCATGGTTTCGAGAGGTTCACAAGAGCCCAAGCTCCTTATTTCCCGGCCTGGGTATGGGAGTTCTATGCAGCTTATACAGAAGCTTTGCCCAAGAGGAGGAGGGTCACATAATGGAAACCGTTGGAAGAGGTCAAAGTTTAATGCAAGACGGTATAATGCCATGCAGGAAATATAAATCAGATACTGAGCACAAAAGGCACCAATAATTGGTATTACAAGCTCTATGTGAATCAAAGGTTATAGGGACTAGAGGGATGGTTGGACCCTCTCATATCTGACATCTCCCCACCATGGATGGTTGAGGGAGAAAAGATAGAAAAGAAAGATATGAACGTGCGCTCTATATATTTGTTCAGGTTCATTAATAGTAATATCATGCCATCTAAAAATGAGTCCATTCTCCGACTTCCGAAGGTTGTACTAGTTTTCAATATCATGGATACGACTGAGATCGGGGTGGGATTATTATTAAAGATATATTGATGAGAGCTCAACATAAGTAGACTACTCTCTCCTTCCCAGTCTTGATCACAAAGCTATGTGAGGATGCATGAGTTCTTTTTTGGGGGAAGACTGATATGAGGATCACCCCCATCTCTTCCAATGACATTCAGAGGATTCAGGTGGAATACTCGTGAGATGATGCGCCTAAGAGAAAGTCGCCACCACCAGACACTACACCCATAGTTGATCCTGCCGCTCTCGAGGCCGAGGCCACTTAGTTAACCCATTCTGTAGAGCCTTCATGTATATCCCAATATTATTTTGTTCCCTCTACTTCTACTGCTGTTGCACCTTCCCCTAATCCTATCTCCCAAACCCCCTTGACCCAGGACATGATTTACAGAATGGGCAATCTTTCCCGATCTGTCGATGTGAGGGTAGCTAAGGTGGAGAAGGATATGCCCAAGATGTTTGAGAGGGCAACTGAGGGTGCTTTAGCTCTGTTGAGGGATAGGTTGACTCAGTGTGAGACCATTATAGTATCACATAGTGTGAGATTAGAGAATCTCACAACTATGATGGAGGCTAGAGAGGAGATTGAGGGTAGCTCCGATGCTTTGACTATGATGAGGGCTGAACTTACTACTCTTCGGGTTGATGTGGACCAGCTGAGGTCCACATACATTTCTATGCTATGGGGTGAGGTTCCTTTTCCCAATGTGCCTAAGTTTGTGCCCACCTCTGTGTCGAGTTTTCAGGTTCCTACTAGTGTAGCTAAGCAGTCGAGTGTGGGTGCTACTACTGTTGGTGCTATTGTTGATGTTGTTGTTGATGAGGAAAGAGATGAGGATTGGGCCGGTGATGATTTGGTCAAGGATACATATGAAAAGGACATACGAAGAGAGGAGGATAAGTAGCGGATGGCCATGAAATTGACGAAGCTAGAGGATATTGAGGAGACTATGGTCCATGCTACGTTGGAGAGATCCCGTGAGGAGACCTCCACAGTTGGCACTAGTGGGGTCTTTTCATACTCCACTATTTCTCCCATTTATGTGCCGGGCCCTGATTCCTCGGTTGAAACTAGTGTGCTGCCTCTGCCTACAATGATTATTTTGCCGGGCACTGATGCCCAACATGATGTCGTCCCTTTTGAGACTCCAGATTTGAGCATGCCACAGGCATACACTGTCAGAGGGACTTTTATCTCTTGTCTCGTACTCTTACTATTTTATTCCACACTAAGGACACTGCTATTTTTATTTTGCTGGGGGTAAGGGAACTTGTACCAATATTCCCCTTATGATTCTATTTTATTACTTTTAGTTTTACTTTTGGTTAATTGTAGTATTTTTATATTTTTGTTTTATTATAGTGATTTGATGGTTTAGCTCATTTTGTCTCTCCGTATTTATTTGCCCCATGAGTTTAGAAGTCTTCAAAATTCTTAAGTTTTTATTGATAATTTTTTGAGGATCGATTGTGTTCAATATCGATGTCTTAGATAGTAATCATGATAATCATTGTGTTTAGTGTTGATATTGCAAGAAGAAATCAGTGTGGCTGCACTTTTAAATGATCTTTTTGAATCTTGTGTTAACTAGCTGCGTTTTGATGTGAGCCTTACAAGGAACATCGCACGTAAGCTTTTGATCATGTCTGGCTATGTTAAATGATTGTGTTTGAAGTAGCTTGTGCGGTGATATTTTGTTTCAAATCATGCATGTGAGTCCTAGAATTTGTCTTGTTAGTTCGATTATCTAACTTTGGTAAATACTAGAAGTGATCTTGGGCACATATTTTGAGAGAAAAACAAAATGCCCATACTTTTTGTGACTTTCTTGTGAGAATGTGCAACCATCTTTGCAACATTTCAGCCTAAACCATTTGTTGGAAATCTTGTGAAACCTCTTGATCCAAATTATCCCTACCTTCTCACCCATAAATCCTTTTTGAAGCATTTGTTTGTTTGAATAAACCTAAGTCGGGGGTGAGGAAAGGAAGGAGAAAATAACGCCAAGTGGAAGGAAAAGAAACAAAAAGGAAGACTCAACTTTGAAATATGTTACAAAAAGTAGGAGCCCCTTTTTATAAAAAAAATAGTGATGAACAAAAAATTGAAAATTGAAATGAAAAAGAAAGTGTAATGAAATAAAAGGGGTGTCCAATAAAATGATTTACAAGTTGAAGTTTGAGTTTCCAAGTGAAAAGAATGAAAACAACATGAGAAGATGTGACAATGATTGCAACAATGCTTTGAAAATGTGAAGTCATTGAGCCAAATTGACCATACCTTAACCCTCAGCCCCATTACAAGCTTAAAAGACCCTTTAGATCTTGCATGAACTAGGTTGTCTGATGATTGAAAAATATGGGCAAACCTATGGGATGAAGCTTGCATGTATTTCTCTTTTAGAGAGCGAGAGGTTTAGTGATTCCTAACTTTGTTATTGATTTTCTTTGTGAGAGCATGAAATCATTCTTGATGTGAGAGTACTTGAATATATTTTTTAAAACATGGTGTTTCATAAGTAAAGCAGCAATAGTAAGCTTGAGCTTAAATTGATATCGGCTAGTCTTCTTTTGAAGCTTTTTATTATGATTGAGTGTTGCATTTGTGATGAGTGGTAGCTCAATGCTTAATTATGTCATATTCTAATGATATTTTGACTATTTTCAGCTATGAAGGCTAAAGGACAAGGTAAGAATGAATGTTTGAAAGAATGACCAAAAGTGTAAAAAGAATTGTAAACTCCACATTGTTGATTGTCAAACAAGAAAGGCAAATTTCCTAGTGGGTATGACCTCACCCAAAGTGACAGTCCACAACACTTGAATTAAGTGAGGCAGGTCAGCGAACTACAACTGGAAAAGTGACATATTGAATGAGAAAGGCGAACACATTGTCCATCACTGAAGGTAAGTTTGGCAACGGGACCGGAACCGGGAAGACCGGACCGGCACCTACTAGAATCGGCATCCTCCACAAGGGAAATAGCCGGAATCTGAACAGAACTGGAATCGGAACCGGTAGTCCTGGTCCTTACCGTCCGGGATCGGTAATCCAGGTTTAATGACTCTCTTTTTAAAAAAAAATAATTAATTATTAATTAAAGTATAACTTAAAATTAAAAAATTCCAAAATATTTCTTTTTAAAAGTCTAACTTAAAATTAAAATATTCCAAACATATAACTTATTAAATTGATTTTAAAATAAGATTTAAACTCTTAAAGTTTAAATTTTCAAACTTTAAAAGTTTAAAGTTTAAATTTCAAACTTTAAAAGTTTAAAGTTTAAATTTCAAACTTTAAAAGTTTAAAAGTTTAAATTTCAAACTTTAAAAGTTTAAAAGTTTAAAAGTTTAAATTTCAAACTTTAAAAGTTTAAATTTTATATCAAACTTTCAATTTTCAAATTTTTAAATTTCAAATTATAACTTTAGTTTGAACTTTGAAACATTTGAAAATTGCAATATAATAAAAAAGACTTGTATTAAATTGAAGACAACAATAAAAAATTTCTTAAGGCGAATGGCCTATAATTTTGTTAATAAAAATTAAATAGTACAATTTGTGTTACAAATATTAGTAGAGGACCTAATCTACGCAGCCAGCTTCTAGGAAGGGTTCTGTTTGAATTATACCTCAAATTATCATACTAATATTTGAAACTCCCAAGGAAGTCTTGTCTTCAATCATTTAACATGATCTGCAATTGGTTGATCGGCTAGTTCCTCCAATGCATCATGTCGTCGTCACTAAAATCATTCAACATTTCATCAATATCACTTTCAAATTGGGTAAGTAAAGTTGGACACCCATAATTCCTTCTCTCGGCATTAATCAAATCTCTAAATAATACCGATATCTACAAGCTTTTAGATGCTAATGAATACCTATGCTCTCCAATTTAAAATCTTGCTGCACTAAAAGAACCCTCCGAAGCTACTAAAGATTCTTGAATAGCTAGCACATCTCGAGTCACCGGTTGAAGTTTTGGAAATCCCTTGCCGCGATTCTTCAACCAATCTAAAAGGTCAGGTATACCTTGTGCATCTAATAGTTTTCGTTCCCTGATTAAGATATGTATCATGATTAAGATACGTATCAGAATCATTCTTTTCATCAGTAGCAAGACCAAGATAAATTTCTAGCATATCATCAATATTATCTTCATCATATCTACACCTAGAAGTTTCAGATTCTTCATTGCGTACTAGTTCATTTATTCTACGAGAATTATACAAGTCATAAAATTTTTGAGCTTCAATTTTTATACTATTTTTAACTATTGTCAAGCAAGGTGCTTCAAAATCTTGAATATCTAAATTTAAATTTATTTTTTCAACCATTCGTGATGCACCTAATTCTTTGTAAGTTGGGTTTAAAAAAATAAGCAGTTAAATAAATTTGAGGAATAAGAAAAAAAAAATTAAATTTTTTCTGTCATAGATTTAACAGTATCTTCAAACCTTAGATTATTTTTGAATTTATAGAATTTACTAGAAATAGTATAAATATTTGGTAAAACTGAGTAAATAGTTAGATAATAAAGTCCAGAAATTTGTTTTGTAGCTAAATAAAAAACTTTTAAAAGTCTATAAGTTCTTTTACGTCATTCTAATCATTTTCAGCAAGTCTATAGTCCATATTTGAATTATGAGCATTCCAAACCATTTGTAAAGGTTTTCTATATTCATAAGTGACTTGAAGCATTTCAAATAAATAATTTCATCTAGTAGACACTGATTTTGGAATTTTTCTAGGGGGAGATTAAATTCACGACAACGATTTTTAAATTCTCTACGTCTAGCCTTTACTTGACATTTAAAAATAAAATAAAATGCAGTTTTACATTTTATGCAACCATTATTATACATTCTTATACATCTCTAACAATTAAATTATATATGTGTGCAGCATACCTAATATGAAAACCATCAATATAAATAGGGCAAAGTGTCAGTTTTAGTATTTCAACAATAAATGTATTATTAGAAGCATTATCTAGGGTGACACTAATTATTTTATTACAAATTCCATAATTTTCTAAAACAACTATTATAGTTTGAGCAATGTAACTACCGGTTTTATGCATTTCAAAACATTTTTGCATAATCTAATTTTCATCGATCCAATGGTCAGTAATAGTGAAATAATCATTACCATTAACAATATGATCCATATCATAAGTAATAGCCAATTTACAAGTATTATAGTAAAATAAACAACGAAAATATTTAAATGTTGACCATAATAAAAAAAATAGCCTTTTTAATTGTGTTTCTTGAAAAACCTTTAAAAGTTGGATTATACACAATTTGAATATAATGAATAAAACTGGAATTTTCACCAAAATTAAAAGGCAAGCCAATAACAACAATCATTTTAGCTAATTTTTAAGATCTCTTTCTCTACTATATGTGTGATGTGTACTAGGACCAGAAACATTAGAAGTGTTTAATTATGATTGGACTATATTAGAGCCCTCTACTCCTACATATGCATTATTAGGAAGGGGAGTACCAGTCTTTCTAGCTTTGGCTACAGCATTAGCATGCAAAAATCATTTTTACAACATCTCATTAAATGATTACTTAAGTGTCCTGTCCCACCCGCCTTTCCCACATTTTTATGATTCGTTCTATGTTTACATTAATTACAAATAGCTTGTATTTTATCTTCACTTTGAGTCATAAATTACCACACAATAGATTTTTTAGCACGTTCTACCTTGGGCTTATCCCGACTATGATGTACGAGGGGAATGGGAGCAGGACAGGGAATGGAAGCGGGAGTGGGACTAGTAGTCGTAACTGGCTCTGTTTCATAATCATCATCATTAACATTATCATATTCTACTTGTTCATCTAATTCTTCATCAAAACTATCAAACCTTGCTTGTAAAGATTCATGATATTGATCTTATTCAGTATTACTATCAATATCAAAAACAGTTTCATTGACATGCGTAAAATCTTCCATATTTATTCTTAATTGAGCTAGTTGTCTAGTTTTAGATTTAGAAGAACTACCGGATTTTTTTAGTTTTCCCGGAGTTTCAGGTAAATACATTAGTTACGACACCAAAAAATGTTTTTTTACCTTTCTCAATATTTTTTTTTACCGAAATCCATATTAAAATATTAAAAGTAAGCAAATTATATATAATACAAAAATTAAATGCAAACAAATAAATAACTAAATTATAAGTAAAGACTAAAACTATGAAAGTTGGAACGAATGTACCAAACGTCTACTTAAATTTAAGTAGACGTGTATGATCGAAAGCCGAAAATAGATAGATGAAAGTTGAAACTTGAAGCTTGAAGGTTGCCCCAAAGACCAAAATAATCCACCAAAATTGCTTTCAAACTAATATAATTTGTAATTTAATAGAGATTAGAGACTTGAGACTTGAGAGAGTAGAAGATGAAGAATTTTTTTGAGTAAAAATGATGAAGGTTTGGGAGTTTTTATAGTTAAAAAATTGGACAAAAATATACTTTTAAAAACTTTGGGGTATTAAAAAAAGTTTGGGGGTAAGGGGGTGTTTTTTTTGGGGGGTAGGCAGTGAATTAGCAGTTGGGTGGGGCCCAATATCCGTTACCCAACGACTAGAAACGGTTAGTATAGTGTAAATTAAAAAAAATAAAAAATAAAAAATTCTGTCGAATCGAACCAAACCGGGCCGGACCGGGATCGAAACCGGTTCTAATCGGACCGGGATGGTCCATTAATTATGGAATGTCGTCCCATTACCTATACTTGTAACCCCTATACCCGACCCAAACCGGAGGCTACGGGATCGGGACCAGACTGGTAATAGATCGGGGGGGACGGCACCGGTACCGGCACCTCCCAGTTCCGCTGCCACGCTTAGCCGAAGGCGACAGTACAAGGAGGAAAATCGAAGGCTTAAAAGGCGAACAAAGGTGGTACTCGACGACAGACTAAATATGAAAGGCAGACTTAAACGAGCTCGTCGATTGAGATTCAAACACCTGAAGCCTAAATAATGAAGTAGGCGAGCTGAAGAGCAGTTGATGATCCACCTAATATGATCGGTGAACCCGACTAACGTAGCCTAATGGCCACGCATTGAGTTTTTGGGCCAACTTTTGGAAAACTATAAATAGCCCAAATGAAAGAGAAAAAGGTGTACGAAATTAGTTCCAAAAATTTTAGAGTTGAGAATAATAGTTAGAGAGAGAAAGACTCTACTTTGTGAATAACACTTTTTAGTTTTTGGATTTTTTTAACATTTGCTCTGTAAATTGATAAATTGAAGTTTAATTCTTGGGTTTGCTTGTAATTGCTTAATTTTATGCTACCCATGGCTACATTCATGGAAGGTATAATTTCTTTACTTTTTGTGATGGGTGACTAAAACCCCAAGATCTAATGGAGCAATTATGGGATTGGGTGTTGATTTAATGTAGTGGGTATTCTGTTATGGTCTATTTTACTGTAGTTCATACATGGATTTGGCCTATTAGCATGGAGTTAACGTATGGGTTAAGGTTGCAAACTTATTCCTACTTTTGATCTTTGATTGATGCTCGAAAGAGATTGATTTGAGTGGATAATTAGTTTAATACTTACAATTTAGGTTTGATGTCTAGAACTTTCTTAAAAATAGAGGTAATAGGTCAGATCTATTTGCCATATTGCTGCATCGAAAGAGACAATAGCGTAAGGTATTGGGTTGTTTAGTATAACACATAGATGAGACCAAAAAGATATTCTATGATGAGATTATTTTAGATCGAAAGAAGATTAGTGTCATTGAAGATGACCCAGCCTATCCATGAATGTTCAATACTATAGAGCAACACAATTACCCCTAGTGATATCAGTTTCGAATTCCTGCACCTCTAGATTACTTTTTACTTATTTGAATTTTTGAAATCTTAGCTTAATTGTGACTTTTTATAACAAAATCCTTTTTATCAAATTTGGTGAAAGGATCCACTCACTTGTTTTATTGCTGCAAATGAATGAAATTACATTCCAATTTCCTGATAGAATTCCTAGCCGTGTATCATTCTAAGTGGGATTCGACCCTGATTCTTCGTTGGGTATTTTGATGAATGATGATCGCTTACTATTTTAATTGATTTTGAAGAGTAGTTTGAGCGTAATGAAAAATGGCACCGTTGCCGGAGAATGAAGGCTAGAAATTCCATTTGAGAAATTAGTTTATAAATTTATTTAGTTGTAGTAGATTTATTGTTTGGTGTTTTGGTTTGCTGAATTGCATGTTTAGAACATGAGTTACCACGGTAGTTGCAACGATAGTCACTACGAGTAAAATGACAACATGAGTGATTTGAATGATATGCATGTGAACATCATTTAAACTATAGGAGCCATCTGAATACCTCCACAGCTAGGAGGGCAGTTTTTCATGTTACTGGAACCATTCTACAATTGCTCCAACTAAGAGGAATGTTTGGGGGTTTACCTCATGAGGATTCCCATGAACAACTTTAAAATGTTATGGAAGTATGTGGGCGTTTGTGTTCAAAAACATCTCACAAGATTTTGTGTGGTTGAGGTTATTCTCGTTCTCTTTGATAGGTGAAGCTACAAGATGGTAGGAAGGAATTACTAAATGATTCTATCACTTATTGGGATGAGTTGACTAAAGCTTTCTTGAAAAGATTCTTTTCCCCTCGAAGATGATTAAACTTCGAATCCAAATCTAAAATTTCAAAAGAATTGGAGGTGAACCTCTATATGAGATTTGGTTGTGATTCAAGAAATTACTCTTGCAATGTCCAACACATAGTGTTCCAGACAATTTGTTGCTGCAATACTTCTATTGCAGCCTTGATTTTGTCAATAAAGATGTTGCTGATCAGTTGATCCAAGGAGGATTAATGAGACAACCATATGAAATGGAGATGTTATTGCTAGATGATATGACCAAGGTTAACCGAGCATGGAATACTATAGAGAAGCAAGTGTCCTCACACAATTGGGCCTGAGCAAAGAACAAATTGAGAATGACAATGAACGAGATGAAAACATGGCCAAAATGATGACCCAACTCGATTTGTTGTTTAAACATGTCATGGAAGGTGGACTTAAATTAGTAAATACAGTTGGAACAAGTAGTGGGCAATGTCTTGAAGATGCCAAGATTGAGGCATTATACAATAAATAAGTTCAATACTTGGGAAATGAAATGGGGGGGGGGGGTTCTCACCTAAATTATCAATGACAAGGTGGGAACCAAGGTTGGAACAAGGAGCGATATAGTGGTTGGAAAGATTGGCGAGGTGAAAATTTGAGAGATAGGGAGGTTGAAAAAATAGATACATTCCTCCCTATGATCATCCACGACAAAAAGAACCAGCTGGTCCAGAAGGAAACCGAATTGAGGAAATGCTCAAAAGGATCTTCAACAAGGTTGAAGAATCCGACAAGGTGTTGAAAGAATCAAAAAATGACTTGTCCACCTTATCTCAAATGATAGCCTCTCTTTCGGTGTCTATCATACAGATTGAGACTCAGATGTGCCAGATCTCCACCATCGTAATCCGAGGCAAAAGGGAACGTTGCCTAGTGACTCTGTCCCAAATTCCAAAAAAGAATGTTGAGGAAGTGAGAACTATGTCATGCCAGGACGTTAAATGAGGCGCTTCTTGGGAGGCAACCCAAGTCTTTACTTTTATTTTATTGCTTTCAATAATGTGCGTTGTGAGTGCAGGTGGAAAAGAAGTCAAAGTGTTGCAAAGGAAACAATAAGCGATGCCAAAACGACAATGGCAATCCGCCGAAGGCATTCTGTCGACCCATTCTTTTCCACCTTCTGAGCTACAAAATGTAAGAAAGTGTACTGTCAACTTAGACAATCTGAGCTCCAAAGGCGATCCACCAAAGTACACTAAGCAGACTCCATCGAGTTCACCAACTCAACCTTCAGATTTGGTATTTGTCCAGGCCTCATCGGTGAGCTTCAGCTCTAGTTGGTGATCCGCCGAACGGACTCGGTGATGTTATTCATGATAGCCGAACGTGCCTGGTACAAAAAGGCCAAGGGTCTTTCCATTTGCAAAAAGAAAACCCTTTGCTATCTTTGAGACCCTTTCGTCTCTTCTACTTGCATTAGCATATTTGAGTGTGTAAGTGATCTTTTTGTATGATTATTGAGTACATAGAGTGCATTATCTTGCTAGATAAGTTGACCCAAACCCTAACCACATGTGTTTTTGCATTTTTGCTTCCGTTTGAGGTTGGCATTTGATTTTTATCTTATGATTTGAGATTTAAAATGTGTTTTATGTATTGGCATTAGGCCATGTGATGCATGTTGTTAGTTGATTTCATTGGTTCATGCTAAAATGATCGTATTGAACTGTGCCCACGAGTTGATTGCTTATGTTTGTGCCTAAATTTCTAAACTTGAATGTTTTGGTTGTTGAAATTGACCAATAAATATGGTTAGATCTTGGATTCATTTTATGTGGGTAAAGTCTGATTAGCCTAGTGTCGACCCGATTTCATGATTTTACCCAATGATAGATAGAGTGATGACTTTATTAAAGGCAAATCGTTAATTTGAGAAATACTTTGTGATAATGGGGGGAAGTCTACGTACCCATGGGTAGATTGTAAAGTTGAGGGGTAAGTGGATATTGGTGTGTATGTTTGCTTAATCTGTGAAAATAGGCAATGGGTTGAACACCACCTGTTCGGTGGGCTTGTCTCAGCTCGCCAAGACAGTTAGGTAAATCACCGAGTAAGCCCCATCTTGCCTTTTTCAGTGAATATGTGACCTTGGGTACTGTTCTATTTGGCGGACGCGTCTTAGTTTGCCGAAACCCAGTCGCTATCGCCAAGTGGGAATGGTTATCACCCTTCATGTCTAGTTGTTTCAATTTTGCACTGTCTGTTTTGGCGGACTTATCTTAGCCCATTGAAACCAGCTTGGTGAATCTCCGAGTTGGAATTGACTCCACCTACTGATAATGCTCAACTACACTTCATCCGATTCTAAGTGTAGGCGGTCGCAATAAAGTATAAACCCAACTAAGAGTTGAGGTCGGTCCCACATGGAGTGATACGGTAAAGAATTCGATTGCAAAGTGAAAGGAGTGTTCTAATGGTTTGTAGAAGTAGGCATTTTCGAAATAATTAAAGTAAATGGCAGGGGGTTGACAATTAATGTCAAATGGGGGGATTTGAGTGAACAATTAGCAACTATGAAAAATCGGGACTAATCAAGTAGAGAGGAATCCTTGGGAATGTGATCAATTGAACGCCAATTTCTCTATACGGGTGAATATTATTTACTAGAAATCGTTTAGTCGTAGTGGGTAGTCTAGGCTCTAGGTGCAATAGTCATTTCTCAATCAACTATCACAAATCAAGCGAGTACTCTCGAACCTCGACAATCATAACACATACAAACAGCCCAATACCTCAATTAATCTACTCATTCAAGCTAGATTAGTAGGATTGAATTTAGACCCACTTTCTCAAGCTAAGTCTACAATAACCCAATAAATACAATCATCAACTGATAGTTTTAACTCTAAAAACTCTTTATCAAGCAAGCTTAGAATGCTAGGCTAGAATTGTATTCGCAACTACAATTCATCAATTAAAACTCAACTATCAATTGAACCCACTTCAAATCAACATTAAAATCAGTAATAACTAACACCCATAAGCTAATTGAAGCATTCAATCACATAATCACACCCCCAAGAATGGAGGTTTTAGCCAAACATCATAAAAAGCAATAAATTGTTACCAACTATGTTTTCCATCAGCTTGGGTAATAAATTGCAAGTCTTCAAATGATCCAATTACAGCTAGAAATCAAAACTAACCCTAAATCTCTACTCAAAAAGACTAAAAATAGTGTTTAGAATGTTGAGGATCAAAACCCAGGACTAGATTATCAGAAAACTCCTTTTTGTCTTTTCAAAATTTCATTTATACGTTCCTAGATTTTCAGCTTCGGGAACACTCGGCGGAATAAGTCGAGCTTCACCGACCAAGTCGGCGACTCGCCGAGTGCTCCTTTCCATTACCTTCTTGGCTTGACTTTTCACCATTTCTCTTCTGTGACTTTAGGCGATCGAGGTCGGGCTCTCCGACCTGTTCGACGACGCGCCAAAGGCTCCTCTTCTCACCTTTTTGGCTTGCCTTTTCACCAATTACTCTGTAACTTTTGACGGGCTAATTTAGCATCGCCAACCATTTCGGTGATTCGCTGAAATACCCAGCTGATCGCGAAGTTGATCTTGTCCAACGGCTGGCCTACTGCAACTTTAGGCGATCTGAGGATCTACTCGGCGATTCGCCGAATGTCTTTAGCGATTTCATGCCTTGTTTTCTTCAGCTTTTTCACTCCTTTTTGCCCAGTAGTGTCCTTGTCATGCTCTTTGGCCTTCCTTGCTGCAAATTAGCATTTTAACATTAGATTAGAGCATAAAATAGGCATTGAGAACACTAAAGCTCTGAATATAAATCCCTAAATGAGTCGAAATCCCCGACTCATCAACACCCCCAACTTAAACTTTTGCTTGTCCTCAAGTAAAAAAAAGATCAATCAGTTCAATAGAGATGTCTACAAATAGTGCTACTCAAGACTCAACATGTATGTGCACGAGGTTCAATATAATCATGCAATGTTCAATTGTGCACTACAAGTTTCAAACTGTGACTAGCCATTATCAAATAGAACTCAAGCTCACAATGCTTGCCTCAAATGTGAATTCAAGCTCAACCAAAGTATTCGAATGACCTCACATCAAGAATGATTCCATGCCCACACAAAGCTCATCAAATGTAAGAATTACGGAATCAACATCAACTCTCACTCTCAAAGAGAAACACATGGATAATTCTATCCATAGGCTTGCTCGTATTTTCCAATCAACACGACATTAGGCTCAATCAAGATCACTATGGTCTTTCAAGGCTTGAAACGGGGCTGAGGGTAAATGTGTGATCATTTTGGCTTAGTGACTTCTACCTTCATGAAGTATGGCTTGCATTTCACTTTTTCTCCTTTTCTTTCACTATTTTTTATTTTCACAATCCACCCTAAGTTCTTTCAAGCATGATTCAGTGGATACTCCGTTTCTTCTATCCATTGCATAAAATTCATTGCAACATTATTTTTCAATCTCTTTTCCTTTTCTTCTGCTTTTCTCTTTTCTCTCTCTTTTTTATATGAAGGGGTTCCATCTTTTTCAACACAATCTATCAAGGGCAAACTTTCACAAACTTTTTGACTTTCCTCCTTTTTCACCACACCCCCAACTTAGGCTTTTGGCCTAAATTGGCTATTCAAACGGACCAATGCTTAATAAAGGTTTTAGGTAATGGATAAAAAAATAGGTCAAATGAGTTCATGTTTCATCAAAAGAAAAGATTAGTCTCAAACAGTGCCAAGCTAGGTTCACACTCTCACAAGGTGTTCACAAAGAGGTATAACAACAATTTGGTTCACTCTCTACAAATTTGTGCCTAAGATCATCTCTATCATTCTCCTACATTAGTCGATTGGACCAACGGAGAAAGTTCTAGGTATTACCAAGCACATATTTCAAAAAAATCTCACCACACATGGCATTCAACAAAATCATCAATTAAGATTCTACAAAATTAGCTCGCGTGCAACGATCATCACAGGATTCATTTCAACAATCGGCCAGTAACAATGAGATGCTAAGAGTTTACACATGACTTATGCAACTCAAATTTGCCTCATTAGAATTTCACAAACATATCGTTCAATCAAGACCCCTATTAAATTCATCAGTATTGATAACAACCGATACTCAAATATGCAAGAGAACAACCACAATCACAAAAATCAAGCAGCATCAAGAGGCACAAAGATAGGCTACAAAAAATAATGATCCCCAAGAATGATCAGCAAGACTGATTACCAAGATATGTACCACCCCGCCAAATAAAACCTAACATTGTCCTCAATGTAAATATAAAGCATGTAGCTAAAAACGCAAGTAGGTAAGGATTATTGTGAATAAAAGAGTAGAGTAGGAAGACTCTTCACTTTGCGCCCCATCAACGAGTGGGTACCAGGTACGCCAAACCATTCGGCGACTCGCCAAGATGGCATAAGCTCGCTGAATTTTCCAGAGAGATGGGCTGCCAAATTGAACAAAAAGGCGAGCTAAGTCGGGCTCGCCGACTGGTTCCATGATGCGCCAAAAGTACATGCAGCTCACCAAAATTTCCAGAACATGTTTGTCTGCCAATTGGATAAAAAAGGTGAGCTCAGTCGGGCTCGCCGATTAGTTTCGCAGTGCGCCGAAAGGGTTAAGGCACCGCCGATTTGTCAGTATGTCAGAAATAAGGATTTTTTTGTACACATTCAGCAAACGTTATTCAAAAACAACTAAAACTTGGGTTTCCTCCCAAGAAGCGTCTTATTTAACGACGTGGAAATGATTCTTAAGACCTAATTATGTCCTCGACGCAACCTACCGGCCGTCCACCAACATTGGATGGGCTCTCATCGTCATCTAAATTTTCCCAACTAGTAGCTTATTTACCTACTAATGCTAATGAACCAGTAGAACTTAAGGTGGAGGTTCAAATAGGATAATCTTTAGTAGCAACCTCTAGTTCCAAACTACGTGCCCTCGTAGGTTTTCCTTAAATGGCCTAGCTAATGGATCCACATATAGCATATTATATGACACGGAGATCTACTTTGTCAAGCAGACTCTCCTTTCTTGATGTGGGAGTTACATCGGATTCCATGTTATAGCTCGCATGATCTATTGTTAGTTAAAGCTAATATCCCATAAAATAAATTAAGTTGCTTAAAAATGTGTCATGAAGCTTTCCTTTATGTGTTAAGAATTCATTTACCATGTTCATGATTTATGATTCTTCCTAAATGATTTTTATTATGTTTAACTTTGTCATGCATATCATGTTTTTGATTATGTCTCCTTATGATCATGTCTCATGTTTTTTTTATTTCCATCATACATAGTACATTCCATGTACTAATACATACTTTTGCCTACATTATTTCACTAATGTATGGTGTGATGATTCCTCTCCTACCGTTTGTGGCTAGTTGATCTTATTGACGATTTGAAGATCAAGAGTCGGTGATCCTCATATTCTGAGGACTATGTTACTTTGAATTGCTTTCTTTATGTCTTTATGTTTCAGACTTGTATGTGGTGTATGTGTTACATCCCGACCACTATTATTGATGTAATAGATGGATTGCCTAGACTTTGATGTACTCCTACTTATGTCAAACTCTTTACATTCTTATGAGATTTCTTTACTTTTCTCTATAATGTTGTGTATATGTATGTCAAGTTGCCTATGTGGGACCTTTAGGGGTCTTATACGCGATGTCATATCTAGGGTGTACTTTGGGTCGTGACAAACTTGGTATTCAGAGTACAAGATATTAGAAAAAGGTCCTAGGAAGTCTAACAAGCCACGCTGAGTAGAGTTTTTTTTAGGAATGTGGAGTGTGCCACATTTATGAATAGGAGGCTGCAAAGAGTTTAGGAAACTTCACTTCTTTCATTAATCTAAAGTTATGCCATAGAGTCTATCGATATAAAGATCCTTCTCCTAAATCATGTTTGATCCTTTCCGGGATATGGCCCCTCGAAGCGATTATAAAAGAAGTAATGCGGGTGAGAATATGAGTTTGAAGGAGTATTCTTTGAAATTCACTCAATTTGTCTAAGTATGCTCGAAATATGGTTGTCGACTCTAGGGCAAGGATGAGTAAGTTTGTGTCAGGCGTATCTGACTTGCTTATCAGTGAATGTCGTACCGCTATTTTGATCAAGACTATGGATATTTCTCATTTGATGATGCATGCCCTAATAAATTGAGGAGGAAAATCTTAAGGAAAGGGCATAAGAGTCCAAAAGGGTAAAGACCGGTGATGGTGATTTTTCACATTCTAGGTTCAGTGGACATGGACATCCTAAATTGTGGCAAAAGTTTTACAGGCAAGGTTTCTAATACACCGACTCCTAAGTTTGAGAAAGATAGGGTGTCTTATCCTAAACCTCAAGGATATGGTGGTAATAGGTTTTCTATCCCCACTTGCCCAAGGTGTGGTAAGAGTCACTTGGGGAAGTGCTTAGCTGGTACAGATGGTTGCTTTGGTTGTGGTAAAACTGGTCAAAAGTAAAAGATTGTTCATAGCAAGCTAGTAAGGGAAAGGATGGTAGGCAAGCTCATCCTAGTTGTTCTTGTTCAGGTGCTCCAAGCCAAAACAAAGTATATGCTCTTCAGACTTGACAAGATCTTGACGGTTCTCCGGATGTGGTGAATGGTATGTTGAAAGTCTTTCGTTCGAATCCGAACCAACATGGATATTTAGCGAAAATGGTTTTTCGGGAGATAGAGAAAGATACAAAATTCTATTGTCTATATTTAAATTTTAAACTATATACCTAAGACAAGACCAAATTCATTTTATTTTACTAATTTCACGAAAGGAAGAACTCACTCTTGGTGATAAAGGTTTCTTGATTTTTAATCAGGAATATATGTCAAAAAAAGAGTTATCCTCAACTTTAGTTTTGATTCTTTCTACAATTCGATCTTCTATCACCAAAGAAAAGGCCATTATTATCTTATTTACTTTGATTCCGATAAACTAACTACTTTTTGCAACAAACACAAAAATAATAATTAAACTTAGTGCTCTACTTGATTTTGCTTGACTTTTATTCAAAGGAAAAAAGGCGTGGAGCTTAATCTTGATGTTTATGCCTTACTTGATTCGGGTACTACTTTATTGTTTATTACTCCTTATGTGGCCAGGATATTTGATGTTGGTCCTGAATTCCTTTCTAATCCTTTCTAATCCCTTTTATGTCTCTATCCCCGTTAATGATTCTATTGTGACTAAGAGAGTCTATAGAAATTATTTTATTTATGTTTCACATAGAGTCACTGATGTTGATCTTGTAGAGCTTGATATGTTAGATTTTGATGTCCTTCTTGGAATGGGTTGGCTTCATGCATGTTATGCTTCCATAGATTGTAGGATCGGATTGGTCACTTTCAACGTTCCGAAAGAACCTATCATGTCATAGGAAGGGGGAAATTATGGTTTTAGTGGTCAGTTTATATCTTGCCTTAAAGTTAGGAAAATGATTTATAAGGGTTGCATTTATCATCTTGTTCAGGTTAGGGATATAGATTTTGAATCCCCTACTCTTGAGTAAGTCCCGATTGTAAATGAGTTTCTGAAAGTGTTTCCCGATGATTTACCTAGTGTTCCTCCTTAAAGGGAAATAGAGCTCAATATTGAACTTCTCCCATATACGCAACCTATCTCTATTCCTCCTTACCGTATGTCCCCAACAGAACTTAAGGAGTTAAAGGAACAACTGAAGGATTTTTTTTATAAGGGTTTCATTAGACCGAGTATCTCACAATGGGGTGCTCCATGTTGTTTGTTCGAAACAAGGATGGTTCTCTCTGAATGTGCATTGACTACCGGCAATAGAAGAAGGTTACCATTAAGAAAAAGTATCCTATTTCAAGGATAGATGATTTGTTTGATAAACTCCAAGGAGTGAGCTACTTCTCTAAGATTGACCTCCCATCAGGTTAGCATCAATTGACGGTGAAAGAGAGTGACATTTCCAAGAAGGCTTTTTGAACTCGGTATGGTCATTATTAGGTTTTGGTGATATCTTTTGATTTGACTAATGTCTGGGTGGCGTCTATGGATTTGATGAATAGGTTCTTTAAGTAATATCTTGACATGTTTGTGATTGTGTTTATGGATGATATCTTGATTATTCACGGAGTGAGGATGAGCATGAGCATGAGCATGTAGAGAATTTGAGGATTGTGTTGCAAATTCTCAAGGATCGTGAATTGTATGCTAAAATTAACAAGTGTGAGTTTTGGTTGAGGGCCATTGCTTTTATTGGCCATATTCTCTCCGGTGAAGGTATTAAAAATGATCCTAAGAAACCTGAGGTGGTTAAGAATTGTCCTAGACCTTTGTCCGCTTCGGACATATGAAGTTTCTTGGAAGTTTCTTGGGTTGGGCCAATTATTATAGAAGGTTTGTGGAAGGATTTTCCTCTATTGCTTCGCCTTTGACGACATTGACTCAAAAGAAAGTGAAATTCCTATGGTTAGAAGATTGTGAGAAGAGTTTCCAGGAGTTAAAAAATAGGGTCACTTCAGCTCCTATTTTGACACTACTGAAAGGATTAGGTAGGTTTCTAGTTATTGTGATGCTTCATGGGTTGGCCTTGGTTGTGTTTTGATGCACCATGAGAAAGTTATTATATATGCTTCGAGGCAACTGAAAGTGCATGAAAAGAATTATCCAACTCATGATTTGGAGTTAGCTGCGGCAGTGTTTGCTCCAAGTATTTGGAGACATTACCTATATGGTGTGCATGTAGATGTGTTCACAGACCACAAGAGTTTTAAATACGCATTCATATAGGTGGCTTGAGTTGCTAAAGGATTATGAAATGAGTGTCCTCTATCATCCCGGTAAGGCAAATGTGGTGGCGTATGCTCTTAGCCAGCTATTAATGGGAAGTGTTGCTCATGTTGATAATGATAAGAAGGAGATAGTTCGTGATGTTCATAGATAGGCCCGATTGGGTGTTCGGTTGGTTGATTCCAATGAAGGTGGTATTTTTGTCCATAATGGTTTGGAATCATCTTTTGTATCAAATGTGAAAGCTAAGAATGATCTTGATTCGGTATTAGTTGAATTGAAGAAGTCGGTTTCCGAAAAAGTCATTGAGGTTTTCTCCCAAGGGGGATATGGTGTCCTTCGATATCAAGGTCGGTTATGTATTTCGAATATTGATGGACTAAGAAATTAGATTTTTGTGGAAGCCTACAGTTCTCGGTATTCTATTCACCCGAGGGACACCAAGATGTATCGTGATTTGCGGGTGGTCCATTGGTGGAATGGGATGATGAAGGATATTGCAAATTTGTTGCTAAATATCCAAATTATCAAAAAGTGAAAGTTGAGCATCAGAAACCGGGTGGTTGGGCTCAATACATTATCATTCCTACATGGAAGTGGAAGCATTTAAATATGTACTTCATACGGGTTTACCTCGCACCCATCGACAATTTGATTTTATTTGGGTTATTGTGGACCGAATAACGAAATATGCTCACTTTCTGCCCATTAAGACTTCTTTCTCATCGGAGGATTATATCATGCTTTATATTATGGAGATGGTAAGGTTTCATGGAGTGCATTTATCCATTATCTCTGATCGAGGTACTCAGTTTACATCTCAATTTTGGAAGTCGTTTCAGAAAGGTCTTGGTACTCAAGTGAAACTTAGCACGACTTTTAATCCTCAGACCAATGGACAAGTCGAGTTTAGCATTCAGACTTTGTAGGATATGTTAAAAGCATGTGTAATTGACTTCAACGGAAGTTGGGGTGATCATTTGCATTTGATTGAGTTTACATATAATAATAGCAATCATTCTAGTATTGAGATGGCACCATTTGAGACCCTTTATGGTAGGAGGTGTCAGTCTCCTATTGGTTTATTTGAGGTCGCTGAGGTTGCTTTGATAGGGACCAATTTGATGCAAGAGGATATGGAAAATGTTCGACTCATTCGTGAGAGGTTGAAAATAGCTCAAAGTTGACAAACGTCTTATTTCGATATTAGAAGAAGAGAACTAGAATTTGATGTTGATGATTGGGTCTACTTGAAAATCACCCATGAAGGGTGTCATGAGGTTTGGAAAGAAAGGAAACCTTAGTCTCCGATATGTGGGCCCATATCAGGTTTTGAGGCGTATTAGTAAGGTTGCTTATGAACTTGAGTTGCCTAATTATTTAGCATCGGTACATCTGGTATCCAATGTCTCTTTGTTGAAAAAGTATGTAGGAGATCTGACATCCATAGTGCCTTTGTAAGGCTTGGGAGTTAAATAGAACCTTTCTTATGAAGATGATTCAGTTGATATTTTAGACCAGAAAGTCCAGAAGTTGCGAAACAAAGAGGCCAATTTCGTGAAGGTTCTTTGGAGGAATCAAATAGTTGAGGGTCTACTTGGGATGTCGAAGCCGATATGATGTCCTTGTATCCTCATCTCTTTCCCTTCGCTCCTACTCTATCTTGAGGTATTAGATCCTCATGGTTCTTTCTTTCTGATTCACGTGTTTTAGTCATTCTCATGTTTCCATCTACATGCATGTTCATGAAAACTTGATTTTGATAATATGATTTAGCTTGGAGAGATTCTCTATGTTTTATATGTATTTTGATGAAGAACAAATTACATTCATGTTGGGTTGTTAGTTTCTCTCCTACTCTATTCATGCTATCTTGAGTCCCATTCGAGGATGAATTTTCCCCACGGGGACATATTGTAACACCCCGAAAGTTGAAAAGTCAAAAATAAAAGAAAAATGCAGAAATTTAACTAAAGTGAGATTTTATGAGTCCAACCTATGGACCGTAGGAAGCCCTACGAGCTGTAGGAAGCCCTACGAGCTGTAGGAAGGGAGTTGTAGACTCGCAGATGAGTTTTTTGAAAATTAGATTTCCAAAGTTTGACCTACGGAGGAACAGGAGGAACCTTAAGATAGTTGACGGGATGTAGATGACAATTGTAGGATTAATTCGTAGATTTTGATTTAGAACTCCAGTCCTACAGAAGGATTTTATGGGCCATCATTTGGTCTACAGGCCGTAGGAAGGTCCCGTAGAAAGGTTCCAGACGTAGAAAGGTTCCACTGATGAGGTCTATGGACCGTAGTATGTTGGACGAGCCATAGAAAGGTCTCGTGGGAAATGATTTGATATTTTGGTTTCTGAAGTTGGTTCTACAATTTGATCAGGACGGACCATAGGAATTTCTAGAAACCATAGGTCACACTCGTAGGTTAGTCCAGAAGTTATTTTAAAGGGTACTTAGGTCTTTTCTGATGCGTTTAATGCCTATGCTACATATTTTTTACCCTAATTCTAAATCCTATAACTACCCTTCACCCTTAGAAAATTCCCCAACTCTTTCTTTCAAACAATTTCCCAAATCCTCTCTCTAGATCAAGGAAGAAGAAGCTAGGGTTCTTCAAGTCCAAGTTTCTTTTCTTCATCATTGTTTAGGGCTTCAATCAAGGTATGTAGGGAGTTCATCAATGGGTTTCATTCACCCATTGAGTCCCTAAAGGCTCTTCAATTGTCCAATTCAATTTAAATTCAATTGGTTAGGTTTTCATTCAATTCCTCAAGGGTTTTATTTGTATGGATTCAATTGTTTGATTTTGATCATATTATGACTATTTAGATCCAATTACATGATTTCCAATCAATATCATGTGAACCCGTGCATTGATAATGATTTTGACTATGAACCCTAATTTGCATGAATTTTAAGTAAAGCTATGAATCAATAAATACTGTTTTCATGCACTTACACTTGATTTATGAAAAGGAATGATTTCTGATCTAGGTTTCTTTAAGATAAGCATCAACGAATTGTCAAAGGTTTTCTCTCATACTTAAGGGATCATGGCTTGGTGAAAGGATTTCTCACTTAGAATTGATTTAAAATTTAATGAGATACTCTATGATGTTTTAGCTTGGATTAGTAATGGAATTATACTTTTCATGGATGATAATATGTTTATGAATATGACTATTCCATTGGGATTTAACTTAGCACCGATAGAGCTTGAGGTGGAGGCTCAAATAGGATAGTCTGTAGTAGCAACCTCTAGTTCCAAACTATGTGCCTTCTTAGGTTTGCTTATATGGCCCAGCTAGTGGATCCACGTATACAATATGATATTATACGGAGTTCCACCTTGAAAGTAGACTCTCCCTTATCGATGTGGGAGTTACATCGAATTCTATGTTATAGCACGCATGGTCTATTATCGGTTAAAGCTAATATCCCACAAAATGAATTAAGTTTCTTACAAATGTTTCATGAAGCTTTTCGTTATGTGTTAAGAATGCATTGACCATGTTCATGATTTCCGATTCTTCCCTAATGATTTTTACTATGTTTAGCTTGGTCATACGTATCATATTTTTTTATCATGTCCCCTTCTGATCATGTCTCATATTTTATTGCATTACCCTCATGCTTAGTACATATCATGTACTAATGCATACTTGTGCCAACATTGTTTCACTTATGTCGGGTGTGACGATTCCTCTCCTACTTGGAACTCCTTGTTTAAATGCAATTTATCCTTTTTCTCACATTGATTCAAAAGGATTTACTGCTACCTATAAGGATAAAGAGATATCTTATTCATTTGTTACAGATCCAGTTAGTAGAGATATTAATGCTTTAATTAATATGAAACAAAAGCATGTTGATTCTTTACAACTTGAGATATTTAGCATGAATATATTTGATGCTTTACAATCGGCCAAAGTACAAGAAAAAATTAAATTAATTTCCGACCAAATTGTTGTTGATATTTGTGTTGATCACCCTAGTGCTTTTTGGAATCGAAAAAAGCATATTGTCAGTCTTCCATATGTAGATAAATTTTCTGAGGATGATATTCCTACTAAATCTCGACCTTGTCAGATGAATGCCGAGTTAGTTGAATTCTGCAAAAATAAAATTGATAGTTTATTACAAAAAGGTTTGATAAAACCTTCAAAATCGCCTTGGTCGTGTACTAATTTTTATGTTAATAATGTTGCAGAAAAGGAACGTGGCGTTCCCAGATTAGTTATAAATTATAAACCTTTGAATAAATATTAAAAATGGATTAGGTATCCTATTCCAAACAAAAGGGATTTATTAGCAAGATTATATGATGCTAATATATTTTCAAAATTTGATTTAAAATATGGCTATTGGCAAATACAGATTTTCAAAGAGCATACTTATAGAACTGCTTTCAATGTCCCATTCAGACAATATGAATGGAACGTCATGCCTTTTGATTTGAAAAACGCCCCTTCTGAATTTCAGAAAATTATGAATGATATTTTCAATTCCTATATGAACTTCATCATAGTATACATTGATGATATTTTAGTGTTCTCTAAAACTCTAGAACTACATATAAATCATTTAGATATTTTCAAGAAAATAGTAATACAAAATGGTTTGGTTATTTCTAAACCCAAAATGAGTTTATTCCAAACTAATGTTCAATTTCTAGGACATAATATTTTTTAAGGAAAAATTATTCCTATTCAGAGATCAATTGATTTTGAATCTAAATTTCCTGATGTTATTTCTGACAGAACTCACTTACAAAGATTTTTAGGCAGTCTCAATTATATTTCGCCTTTTTATAAATATTTATCCAGAGATTTAGCCCCATTATATGACAGACTGAAATTTTTTTATAAAGGCTCATGGACTGACCAACATACTGAGTTAGTTAAAAGTATTAAACAGCGTGTTAAATCTTTACCCTGTTTGACTCTTGCTAATCCTACTTGGCAAAAAATTATTGAGACTGATGCGTCTAATATTGGTTTTGGTGGTATACTTAAACAGATTAATCCGCATGATAACTGTGAATATTTGATACGATTTCATTCTGGGAAATGGACAGAGGCAAAAATATATGCAACTGTGGCTCATGAAATGTTAGTGATTGTTAAATGTGTTTTAAAATTTCAAGACGACTTATATAATCAAAAAAAATTAATAAAAACTGATTCACAGTCTGTGAAATTTATGTTTGATAAAGACTTTAAACATGATGCATCCAAATTGATTTTTGCAAGGTGGCAAGCACAGTTAGCCCCTTTTGATTTTGAAATTCATTATAAAAAGGGAACTGATAATTCTCTTCCTGATTTTCTATCCCGTGAATATTTACAATGATGAATTCTAGAGGAATTTACAGAGCTTTCTTTGATGACAAAGAAATAATCATGATTCTAAAGGCAATTCCATTACCTAAAGAATTGCAGGATATGATACTAATGAAAATTATATTTTCTATTCTTGATGAAGAAATGCTATCCTTTTCTATTTTTAATTATAGCTATTTCAATGAACGAGATGATCATATTTTCGAAAATCTCTCTGAATAAATGAAATGTTATGTATACAGCATGGACCCTCCTTGGGTCACCAGAGTTCGAGGACGCGGAAGGGGAAGATCATCCCCAGGAAGAACGTCATATTCTTCATACGGCTCTACATCTAATGCTCCTATGATACAGCATGGTAACAAGAGTTTGATAAACTCAAAAATTGGCGAAGCATCATCGTCAAATCCTTCAATCAATTTGGAAGATATTCCTAAAGACAACCCATTATATGGGCAATTACAGTCATATATGGCCTCAAAAAAGCAAAAAGATATTTTTGCTAAAATAGCTAAAGAGGATGACCATGATGATATCAAAAGTTATGAAAGTGATATTTCTTGTTGAAAACTCTGAGATTCAGAGAAAAAATGAACCTGGAAGATATTTCAGATGTATTTGATTAACGGATTATATTTTCCGGGTGAGTCATACAAAACCCGATCATATTATGAAAATATTCTTATAAGTACAGGAAGTGCAGAATTCCAGCATTTCTCAGGTTATAATACTGACGCAAGCGTTTATAACTTCTCCAAGATGATAATAAAACAGATTATATTTGAAGATTGGGGAATCTCCACAATGAAAGAAAGGCAGATAAGCCTTAATGAAAATGCTATGAACTTTACCTACTAAGATTATATCCATGCTTTCACCAAAGTTCTTTATTATAATAATAATAGATTTAAGCATACTTGGTTTATAAAAGTATGTTCAAAAATATTTTCTGACACTATTCCAAACTGGTTTTTAAATTGGTGGTCTTATCATGGCCCAACTATCAGGATATTACCTGAATCTTTTCTCAAATTATATAAAGAATGGGTAAAAATTTCACCTATTTTAACTGACTTATACCATGCAGATCATATCTGCTACCTTGATAAAATTGATCAAATTTATTTCTTTATTGAATTCTCTATTCCCTGGATTCATAAATGGACACCGAAACTAGGATTCACAGATGAGCAAATCCCTTGTCTATACCGGACCTTTTATAATAATTTTTGGGACAAATTAATGAAGACTGATCCCAACACCAAGTCATTATACGGACAAGAACTTCTCGATTCTATCAAAGAGAAGATTACAAAATATTTGGCCACTCCTCAAAAGAGCGTTATAATTGATAACTCCGTCAAGCATATTGCAAGACGTATCTCAATTGAAGAAGGTGATAAAAAAAATATGATAAATAAATACTTAGAAGAAGTAAAAAGAAATTTACTTCAGTATCTGGACCAGTTTGATAAATCAGACACTTCAATGAGAAGCGAATCAAGTACCAATGATATTGGTGAAGAAGATGCTCAGTTATTATAGTCAGAAAGGATGTTATCTGATATGGAGATTCAACAGGCGGAAGAATTGGTCCGTCGACTAAAGGAAAAAGATAAATGATGGGGCCCCGATAAAAGTATAGCCGCCAGGACCCACAAGAACAGTAGATACACTGTGCAAGGGACCCATATGGGACCCAATTTTACTGTACAAAGATTATTTTTCTATAAATAGGCTAGCTTCTTTCAGTTAGAGGTAGAAGCTTTTTAGTTTATTTTCCTCTCTTTTGTAAATCCTTGGTAATTACTCTCAAGCAATAAACGTTCACCGTTTGCTACTGTTCCAGCTCCGGGAACCTACAGGTACTTATTTCCTTGTTTTGTATTTACTTAGTATTTTACTTCTTACCTAGCCGTGACTATGTCCGACTAGAAGATTCATGTCTATGTTGAATAACTAAGCTTCACTTGTATAGTATCCATGAAAGATCTAGACTCAATTAAAATATAAAGGAATTTCTCTATGATTTCTTGACTTGGTTTCAAGATGGCGGTACAGTCGAACTAGTACTACTTTGATTGGCTTTGCCTTAGTGGCTACGTCTAGCAAGCTGTAACTTCAAAGCCCGTTAAAGAGAAGAAAAAGGGCGCAATCTTTCACAGTTAGAACCGCTAGACACATGGGCTCAATCTGAGTATGTATTAGGTTCTTGACAGGCCCCTTGCTTGAGTAAAAGGCATTGCCTTCCATACAGTCATCATAATCATATGAAATTCTTGTATATTTCATTTCTTATACTCTTACTGGTCGTGCGGACTACCGCCAACCTGAAAGATTAAGTGTATCAGATGAACAAGATCTAGATAGCCGTGCGGACTACCGCTAGCTTTACAGATCCTGCTTATATGGTATTTTTAACTTTTTATGTGTTCTTTCGTTAAAATTAAGGAGAAATTTATGTCAAAGTATAATGAGAGGGGTATATTTAAATCGAAAGAATAACGAAGAGGGTATATTTGAACCGAAAATATAACAAGGGATAGACTTAAACTATTTCTAATAGTATAGGGGTATATTTTACTCTTTGCCGTTATACATATATAAATATTTTGTAAAATTTACATATTAATTAAATGACCCTTTTTGGTACAATGGGAAGGTGTGGATCAGTGGCATGTCGTGTTCAAGTTTACCCTTCTAATCTGAGTTCGAACCTCAGTAGTTGTTGATTATATTATTTTAGATTGTCCAACACCATTTTATGTAATCAATGGATAATTTTACCCTTCTATTTATAGTTTCTTAAAAAGTGTGCAAAGTCAATTGTGGATAAGTGAGTCTAGGTACTTCTCTAAAATACCGAGTTGAACCTCAGTGTAGGCATAATATTTTGTCCCTTTTAGTATTTTTAAGTCTCAAGTGGTGGGTCTAAATACTTCTCTAAAATTAACTAATAGATGTAGACCATTATAGTTCTAGACTCCTAGTTCATGGAAATAATAATAGCAATATTTTAAATTTATGAGTTCATTTCTTTTTATATTTGTATTTGAGAATTATTTGAAATTGTTTTAAATTCTTAATAATTTAGGCTATAAATTTATACTTTTTAAATAGTACTTAGTTTAAATTTTTGTAATATACGAAATTGTGTATTTATTTTTCTTTTTTACTTGGTATACACGGAAATTAAGTCAGTGCATTTTTATTTATTTATTATTTTACTATATTTTAAAAAAATAATTATCTATGGTTTTCAAAATTGCTACAGTTTGAATGTTATATATAAGAGGAATTTAAAGTAGCACGTTAAATCGAAAATATACGAAATTGTGTATTTATTTTTCTTTTTTACTTGGTATACACGGAAATTAAGTCAGTGCATTTTTATTTATTTATTATTTTACTATATTTTAAAAAAATAATTATCTATGGTTTTCAAAATTGCTACAGTTTGAATGTTATATATAAGAGGAATTTAAAGTAGCACGTTAAATCGAAAATATACGAAATTGTGTATTTATTTTTCTTTTTTACTTGGTATACACGGAAATTAAGTCAGTGCAGTTTTATTTATTTATTATTTTACTGTATTTTAAAAAAAGTTTATTTATTGTTTTCAAAATTGCTACAGTTTGAATGTTATATATAAGAGGAATTTAAAG
>JAJONR010004833.1:0-49360 GCA_029582245.1 Solanum etuberosum | reverse complement strand
CTCGATAGGTTTGCCCATATTTTCCTATCATCACACAACCCAGTTCATGCAAGATCTTAAGGGTCTTTTAGGCTTGTAATGGAGCTGAGGGTTAAGGTATGGTCAATTTGGCTCAATGACTTCACCTTTTCAAAGCATTGTTGCAATTATCTTCACCCCTTCTTAAGTTCTTTTCATTCTTTTTTCACTTGAGAACTCAAACTTTGACTTGTCAATCATTTTATTGGAAACCCCTATTTATTTCACCAAACTTTCTTTGTCATTTCAATTTTCAAAAGGTTGTTCATCACAATCTCTTTTTTTTATAAGGAGGGGTTTCTTCTTTTAGTAACACACTTCAAAGTTGAGTCTCATTTCACCTTATTTATCTTTCACTTGGCTTTCCTTTTGCTCTTCTTTTCACACCCCCAACTTAGGATTTTGTTTTAAGTTGGCTATTCAAACAAACCAATGCTTTGAAAAGGATTTTGGATGAGAAGTTAGGGGCAATTTGGCTCAAGAGGTTTCAAAATGGTTGTCAACAAGTGTTTTAGGCTCAAACGGTGCCAAAATGGTTGCACACTCTCACAAGGTAGTCACAAAAAGGATATGGAAATTTAGGTTCCCTCTCAAAATTTCTGCACAAGATCATTCCTTACATTCACCAAAGTTAGATAATTGGACTAACAAGAAAAAATCTAGGATTCAACAAGCATGCTTCCAAGTAAAACCTCACCAGACAAGGAACTTCAAACAAAATCATTTAACACAATCCAAAAAAATCAAAAGCTTAAGTGCGATATTTATTGCAAAGCTCACATCAAAATGCAGCTAGTCAACAAAAGATTTAAAAACATCATTCAAAAGTGCAACCACATCGATTTCTTCTTGCAACACAAACACTAAACACAATGCTCATCATGAGTACTATCAAAACATCGATATTGAACACAATCGATCCTCAAATTATTATAAATGAAAACTCAAGCATTTCAACGATTTCCAAAACTCATGGGGCAAAATACAAAATGAAAATTTAGAGAGAAAAAAATGAGCCAAACCAATCAAACTACTATAATAAAACCAAAAAAATACTACAATCATCCAAAAATAAAACTAAAAATAACAAAATACAATTAAACAGGGAATATTGGCACAAGTGCCCTTACCCCACCAAAATAGAAATAGTAGTGTCCTTAATGGGAAATAAAGTAAAAGAGTACGGGAGGAGAGGTAAAAGTCCCCCTGGAGAGGCTATGCCTATGGAGTGCTTGCATCACGAGTCTCAGGAGGAGTGGCATCATCCTGGGCATCAATGCCCGACAAAATGATCACTGGAGGCTCAACCGGGGCTTCAGTGCCCGCCACATCAATATGAGGAATGGTGAAGTTTGAAGAGACTCCACTGGTGCCAAATGTGGAGGTCTTCTCAAGAGATCTCTCTAATGTAGCATGGACCATCATCTTCTTAAGGTCCTGCAACTCAGTAAGTGTCACCGCAATCCGTTACTCATCCTCTTCTCTACTCAGCTCCTCCTCATCTATCTCTTTGTCCAAATCATCATCGAACCTATCCTCATCTATCTCAATACTATCATCAACAGCTACATCACCTCCACTCGATTGCTCATCCATGTTTGCTGGAGTGCCTAGGATAGTGTTGATAGTTCCTGTGTGGAATTGTACCATCTTGCCATATACCTTAAATTCATCCAAGGGCTTTCAAATTGTGCCCTTCCTCTTCTTTAGCAAGGAATGTGCATAGGCCGTGTAAAACTCCTGCACCCATGCTGAAACATATGGATTTCGAGGCCTTGTAAACCTCTCAAACTTGTAAAACTAAATCCTGTCCCATATAGCTGGGTAGTCGCTCATGACACCATTAGTAGAGAGTCATCTCTCCTCAAAGATTGTGCATTCTTCAGCAGCCTTGAGCCAGTTGAGGGACCTTGGAGCAATAACCGAGAGAACACGAGAAATAGGTGCCTGAGCTAGAGAGGGTTGCACCTACTTGGACCTTATGTCCATTCTCTTACTAGAAACCACCTTTTTAGGTTGCTCACTCACATGCGTAGAGGAGCACAGAGTGGTTGGTTATTGGTGAGAAGCTTCATATGGCTCGTTGATAGATACCCCCTATGCTTTTTCAATGGAGAAGGAGGAGGAGATTCCCTATCAAATTTAGTATCAGAAGTCACAACTCGCTTCCCTTTTGTTTTAGCCATTTTGCTACAAGGCACAATCATAAAAACATAGATGTGGTGAAGATTAGTTGAAATCAAAATTGAAAAGAACACATAGTTCAAAAATTGTTCTGAGGCTCACCTACTGGGAAGGAGGTTTGCCTAATAGGTTAGGTGAGCTCAGGCGAGCTCGCCAAAATGGGCGGAGTCATCTCCAACTCGTCGATTCACCGAATTGGTTTCGGTGGGCTAAGACAAGCCTGCCGAAAGTGACAGTGAAAAATTAAAAAGAACAGATATAAATGGCGATGTCCACTCCCACTTGGCCATAAGCCAAGTGGGTTTCGGTGGACCAAGACAAGCCCCCCGAGTGGAACAGTACCCCTGTCACATATTTATGAAAGAAACGTGAGTTGGGACTTATTCGTTGATTCGCCTAACTACCTTGTCAAGCTAAGACAAGCCTTCCATACAGACAGTGTTCAACCCAATGCCTGTTTTCACAAAATCAATCACAATACACAACAATACCTAATTCCCCATTAACTTTACAATCTACCCACATGCTTTTTCTACCCATGAGTACTCAAACTTCCCCAAAATATTGCAAAACATTACTCAAATTGACAATTAGCCCTTAAAAAGTCATCACTCCATCTATTATTGGGCAAAATCATGCAATTAGAGCAACATTGGGCTAATCAGAGTTTACTCACATGCAATTCAGCAAAGACCGAGTATATATGAGGGGTCAATTTTGACTTTTCACCAACACAATAAATTTTAGTAATTTTAGGCAGAAACTCAACTATCTATCTTATGGACACAGTTCAATATGATCTATTTAGCATAACCCAAGTAAATTAAATAACAATATGCTTTAAATGGCTCTAAGCCCATAACAATTTACACAAATTACATCACAAATGATGAGATATGAATCGAATACCAACCTGAAGTAGAAGCCCAACACAAAAAATTAGGGAAAATAGGGTTAGGTCGAAAATGCAAGCAATCCAATGCACTCTAAGTACTCAAAATCACACAAATGAGGCACTCAACACTAAAACTAGGGTATAGGGAGCATATGAGGGAAAATGAGTAAAAAGATATGAAAGGTTTCTTTTTAAACTTGAAAAGATTTTTGGCCTATTTATGTCAGGCACACTCGACGATATGTGACTAACATCGCCGAATGCATTCGGCGAATCGCTGGAGGAGCTGAAGCTTGCTGAAGAGTCCTGAACGGATACCAAACTTGAAGGGTGATTCGACGAACTCGATGGAATCTGCATAGTGTTCTTCGGTGGATCGCCGCTTGTAGCTCAAATCGCCTAAGTTGGCAGTACACTTTTTCCACTTTTACCAGCTCAAAAGGCGGACAAGAATGAGTCTGCGCATTGCCTTTAGAGGATCGCCTACTTGGTTTTGGCATCGCCTAAAACACCTTTTACAACACTTTTGACTTCATTTTAACCAGAACTCACAGCACACGTTATTGAAAGCAATAAGATAAAAGTAAATCTTGGGTGGCACGATATAGTTCTCAATTTCTCAACAATCATTCTTGGGATTTTGTATGGTATCAGTATGCAACGTTTCCTTTTACCTTAGATTGAGATGGGTGGAGATTATGCACAGTTTAGTCTCTAGTTGTTTGATAGACACCGAATGAGAGGTCACTGTTTGAGATAAGGTGGAAAAGTCATTTTTCAATTC
Source organism: Solanum etuberosum (assembly GCA_029582245.1). Taxonomy (NCBI): domain Eukaryota; kingdom Viridiplantae; phylum Streptophyta; class Magnoliopsida; order Solanales; family Solanaceae; genus Solanum; species Solanum etuberosum. The sequence goes on along the minus strand of JAJONR010004833.1, from coordinate 45,479 downwards.
CTTCAACACCTTGTCAGACCCGTCAACCTTGTTGAAGATCCTCGTTAGCATTTCCTCAGTTTGGTTTTCTTCTGGACCAGCTGGTTCTTTTGGTCGTGGACGATCATAGGAAGGAATATACCTATCTTTTTAAGTCTCCCTGTCTTGCCAATTTCCACCTCTCCAATCTTTCCAACCACTATCTCTCTCATTGTTCCAACCTTGGTTCCACCTTGTCATTGGTAGTTTGGGTGAAAACCCCATTTGATTTCCCAAGTGGTGTACTTCCTCGTTGTTCAATGCTTCAAACTTGGCATCCTCTGGGCACTGTCCACTACTTGTTCCAATCACATTTACAGATTTCAATCCAACCCCATGACATTCTTGGACAACAAATCGAGTTGGGTCATCATTTTGGTCATGTTTTCATCTCGCTCATGCTCATTCTCAATTTGTTCTTTGCTCATGCTCAGTTACAACTAAGACAATTGGCCCTCTCTAGTATGTCATGCTCAGTTCACTTTGATGTCATCTAGCAACAATAATTCTACCTCATATTGTTATCGCATTAGCCCACCTTGGTCAAGTTGGTCAGCCACACCTTTGTTAACTGAATCAAGGTTACAATAGAAGTATTGCAGCAGTAAAGGATCTGGGACACCATGTATTAGACATTGCAAGAGTAATTTCTGGAACCGCAACCATGTTTCATGTAGAGGTTCACCTTCAATTCTCTTGAAGTTTTGGATGCGGTCCCTAAGCTTTACCAACTTCGAGGGAGGAAAGAATCTCTCCAAGAAGGCTTCAGTTAACTCCTCCCAAGAAGTGATAGAATCATTTGGAAATTCCGCCAACCACCTATTCGCTTCATCCGTCAAAGAGAAAGGGAATAACCTCAACCTTATGGACTCTTGTGAGATGTTTTTGAACACCAACGACCCACGTATATCCACAAAATTCCGAAGGTGTTCATGGGGGTTTTCATGAACTAAACCCCCAAACATTCCTCTCAATTGGAGAAGTTGTACCATTGTTCTGGTTACACGAAAAACTGCCATCCCTGCTGTAAGAGGTAACTGGATGGCTCCCGTAGTTTGAATGATGTTTATGTGCATATCATTCAAATAACCCATGTTGTCGTTTTATCCGTAGTAACTGTCATTGTCACTATCTTGGTCATTCATGTTCTAAATCTGCAAAAAAAAAGCAAACAACAACACCAAGCAAGAATCTACTACGACTAAACAAATTTATAAACTAATTTCTCAAATGGATTTCTTAGCCATCACTACCCGACAATGGTGCCTTTTTTGATAACGATCAAACTACTTTCTAAAACAAATCCAAAGAGTAAGCAGTCGTAGTCAATTAAAATACCCAACTAAGAGTCGGGGTCGAATCCCATAGAGAGTGATATAGTGCAGAGAATTCTATTAAGAAATTTAGAATGTAAATCAATTCATTTGCAGTAATAAGGACAATGAGTGAATGATTCCACCAAATTTACAAAAAAGGGGTTTTGTTATCGTGAGTCAAAATTAAACTAAGATTTCAAAAATTCAAATAAGTAACAAGTAATCTAGGGGTGAGGGATTGTGAATAGACATGACACAGGGGTAATTGTGTTGCTTTATAGTAGTGAACACTCATGGATAGGCTGGGTCATCTTCAATGACACTAATCTTCTTTCGGTCTCATAACATCAGTTCATAAAATCTCTTTTCGGTCTCATCTATGTGTATAACTAAAAAACCTACTACGTCACTATTATCTCTTTCAATGCATAAATAGGGTAACTAGACCCGATCCATAATCTTTTTTTTAAAGCAAATTAAAGACATCAAACCTAGATTGCAAGTATCGAACTAATTATCCACTCCATCAATCTCTTTCGAGCATCAATCGGAGATCGAAAATAAGATTAATTTTGCAACCTTAACCCATTAGGTTAACCCCATGCTATTTAGCCCAAATCCATGGATGAACAACAACTAAAAACAGAGCATAGCACAATGCCCACTACATTAAATCAACACCCAACCCCATAATTGCACCCCATAAACTTTGGGGTTTTAGCCATCCATTACAAAGTGTATAGAAATTATACCTTTCATGAAAGTAGTCATGGATGACATGAAATTAAGCCGTTATAAACAACACCCACTTTGAATCCAAGTTCAAATTTTCAAGCCTTTCTGAATGCCGAAGAATGTCTTTGACCTCAAGGTCCATTCCCGACTAAGGCCCTTTAATCTGACCACATGCTGAAAGTCTAGTAGGATGTGTTATGCTCCACACACATCCATCGAATACTTCATGCTATCCATCCAAGAGAGAATGATTCCAAATAAGCAATTTTAGAGGTTAATCAAAGCATAAACACACCATAAGGAGTCACTAACAAAATTTCCTAAGAATGCCCTATAACCTCCCGATGATTGGATATCGACGTCTTCGTACCGATCCGCAGGACTCTACTAGGCATTTACCCTCATACCAGTGATGTCGGTCAACCTAGAGCTCTGATACTAAACTGTCACGACCCGATTTCTTAATGATGGCACTTTTTACACCCCACCAGTAGGTAAGACTGACCCTTAGCCCGGAGCCATAAGCAATAGACTACCAAGCAGATGTCAACAACAAGAAGCATAAAGCTTATAACGAAGCAAAGAAAGGGTAATCAATAGAAATACAACACAAGGAACCATCCCAAGACCTGTCATAAAACAGTGATCGAGCATCTAATCCAAAATAAGAATACAAGGTTTTGATAAATACAAGATAAGTATAGGCTATCTCTGAATACAATATAAAAACTAAGCCTAGCAAAAATAGATGGAAACCGGCAACTCCAAACGCCGAGAGCTCACCCAAGTCTCTGAAACTCCAAGCTGCTCTGCACGACTCTGAATCAATGGTGATACTCAAACTATGATCTATAGGTAGTAGAAGTGTAGTATTAGTACCAAAAATAGTACTTAGTAGACATCGGCCGACTGAGCTCAAAGGTAACACATACATACACAACAAGTGATCAAGAAGGCATAACACAAGTAACTAAACATGAGATACTAAATTAGACAACAATAAGAAATATAAACAGGATACAAGGGGTTAGAAGACGAGTCAAGAACATACCTAGAATGCAAGCCAATAATCCATTCGAAAGCAACTGAGATACCAAGTCAACTACCCATGGCCAGGAGGCCCACAACCACAATTCTAAAGTCAAAGCCTATTAGCTAAAAAGGAAACAGTCATAGAGAACAAAATATAGTCAAACAATAACCTAACCAGAACCCATAAGCCCGGAAGGTATAAACAACTAACATAACCCAATCGACCCCATAAAATCAGATGGTGCAATTAGCAAATAAGTATACTGGAGATAGACAATACATATGAATGCACGGTGAGCAGCAGAACCATAAGTGACCATCCAAAACCATAACCATAGGATTCCAATCTACTCCCAACCCAGCTAGTAAGACTTACAAATCAATCTAGGTCGCCGAGTCAGTCCACTCGCAGGGGCGTAAGACGCCTAGATAGCAAGAGTGACCCAGAGGCATGTCGACTTCGAAGAGGATCTCATGCAAATCAGGACCACCCAACCAGATAGTAAACTCCTAGCCAAACTAGCAAGAGTAACCCGGGGGGATAAGTAAGACCAAAAGCATACAAGAAAGGGCGTCGACGTGCCGTGTTGTCAAGTGAAAATTGAGCACATTCCAGATGCCTTTAATATCTCAAGTAGGAAAGGAGCACGTCCTTAACGCCTTGTAATCTCAAAAATTAGAAACCAAGTGATCTAGGTGGTACAACCCCCGTTAAAACTAGTTTAGAATAGAGTCGAGTAAAATAGTATTTTAACATGAAAGATAAATATGCCAATGCATGAACCGGGATCATACCACAAGTTTGTGAGAATAAACAAACAATGCAATGCATTCCATCACCAACATCCAAACAAGGCACTATAATTCAAATAAATACACAGCCAACCATACCACGCTATCAAGGTAGAGAATACTAACATGGGATCCAACTAGTCCTCGCACACGACCTCGGGCCTAACAATATAATCATAAGCTCAATAAGGTACAACATGACTACTACTAAACAACAAGCGAATGGATCAAGAAGAGATTCCAAATCAATAAAGGGGGAGCAAACTCAAGGGACGATGCCATACCCTAATCACACCGCTCTAGTCCCTAACTAAGCACAACTAGTACCAAGCTACGACTACTACAAACCACCAAGGTCTCAAGTACCAATACAAGAATTACGACCCAAAACAATCCATACCGGGAGCAATTCACAACAACAAGGGTGATAAAGCACAATTTAAGGCGTCTAAGGTCCAAACCTAACCTAAAGCCACAGATATCAAACCTTACAAGGATAAACGAGATCATCTACTCCACAAGCAAAGTTATAATCCTAAACTAAGGTCCTAGAACCCACAATAATCTCAAGGAATCAAGAAAAGATGGAATAATAAGAAGAAAGCTAAATACCCAAAAAATACAATCCAAAATCACATGAAATCTATACCAACATTATCTGAGAAACCCAATAAAGAAAGTAGAATGAAGCCTACCTCAAAGTCGATCATGAGCGCTCCGAATCCTCCGCACAAGGGCTATCCACTTCTGAAATACCTCCGAACACTGTCACGCTATCAAATTATCAATTACAACATCATTACGGACGTTTAGACACTAAAATCGCAACAATCAGAAACGAACCCAAAATTGAGTCAAACTGGGAATGTGGGACCCATCTAGGGAATCTCAAAATTGACTCCATCAAAAGTTTCTAATCGACTAACCGAGTTTATGCCCTGAAATGGGGCTCAATTCCATATATGAAACAGCCCAAACACACACATGCAAGAAAATCACCTTTTAAAGAGACCAAAGAGAGCTGGGCAACACCTTCAGGGAAGAAATTACCTTAACCAGAGAGACCCCGACACTTCTCAATAAGTCCAACACATATCCACACCAATTCCAGACGAAACACAACTTGAATCACTCAAAATAGAGTTTCCTAGCTCGAGATATCAAAGTTTGAAAATGAGGACCGATGCTGATTTTTGGTATTTAAATACCAGAAATCTGGTCGCTACAAGGCATATTTGGTCATTAAAAGACTAAATTCTAGTTGCTAAAAGCCTGCACCAAATATTAGCACTTCAGCTGGTTTGCTCAAACTCTGAATTCTTCAATGGGGTGCATGAGATTCGTTCGGAACCCTGTGCGTGCAAACAAAATATGCTACCCCATTGAATTTGACATTCCAAACTCAACATTCTAAAGCTAACCACGCTGATAAAATCCCCATCCAAGCACGTTTACCAATAATGTTGACCAAATTCAAACCTTGGTTTAATCTTCAAAGATAAAACATCTAACGACACAAACTCACACAGGAAGCCTCAGGACCCGAAACACCAATACCCTTAGCCTAAAATGACCTTTCCAAAGCTGATAGAAACGTGAGAATTGCATTTTGATGCCGTCTTCCTAAACTTTTGACAGAAGTCAACCGTTCAAGTTTCAAAGACTCCAAAATATGAAAACTTTCATAAATCTCAAATGAACGACTCGACGAACGAACTGTCAGTCCAAGCAAGTCATAAATGACTTGGGATCGCTACAGGAAAGCTCTAAACGCTGAAAAGATTGAACAATGAAGAAAATGACCTAGAGGGCCATTACAACCCCTCATACTCTTTCTTATAAAAGATTAATACTGAATACTGAAAATTACTAAATTGTAGTATGAAACAACCAAAAAGTTAACATGATTAGTAAGATATTTTTACGGTTGATTTCTTATGTGGTCTCTCAACTTAGTAATATCAAAGACACATTTCTTCTTTAATCCAATTTTTTAGCAAAGAAAATGACTTAATGAGATAATAATTATTAGGTGAGTAACTATCTGAAAACCCAACTTAATTATTTTACCACAAATGAATTTAGAAGCCAAGCTTCCTGTTATATTCCTCTTAGCATGCAATAAGAAGGAAAAGAAAGTAATATTATCAAATATAACAGTTGGACTAAATATTTATATCTAAAAGAAATGTACATTAGCATTGCCATCAAATTTAAACAAACACCAACTACAATAATAATCAATATTTAGAGTAAATAAATCAGTAACTCCTACTCGTGATTAGAATAAAACTAAAAGTACTTATTATATTTTTTTAAAAAATAATGACATGGGAAACTAATTCAAAGTTTCCACCTCTTCTTCTTTGGTCTAATTGAAAGAAATTCATGCAAGGTCTCTTTAGGGACATTTTCTGATAAAAATAAAAAAAGAAAAAGAAAAACACCTTCCGTAAGCATCTATGGGACCAATAGGTAAGTGTTGAACGAAAGAGCATCTATCGGCAAGACACACATTGTTTCCACCAATAGCAATTTCTCTGTGGTCAAAAAAACTTTATGTAATAACATCAATTGACATCTTGTCTTATACCCATAACCCACTATATGATCTTAACACCACAACCACTTAAACAAAATAAAAAAAGTCCTACACAAAAATCATTAAAATAAAATATGATTGATTTCTTATGTGGTCTCTCAACTTAGTAAGATCAAAGGCACATTTCAGCAAAGAAAATGACTTAATGAGATAATAACTATTAGGTGAATGACTATCTGAAAACCCAACTCAATAATTTTACCACAAAGGAATTTAGAACACAAACTTCCTATTAGATTCCTCTTAGCATGTAATTAGAAGGTCGAGAAAGTAATATTATCAAATATAATAATTGGACTAAATATTTGTATCTAAAAGAAATGTACATTACCATTGCCATCAAATTTAAACAACCACTAACTACAGTAATAATCAATATTTAGAGTAAACAAATCAATAACTCCTACTCGTGATTAGCATAAAACTAAAAGTACTTATTATAATATTTTAAAAATAATGACATGAGAAATTAATTCAAAGTTTTCCCCTCTTTCTTTTTGGTCTAATTGAAAGAAATTAATGCAAGGTCTCTTTGGGGGAAATGATCCGATAAGAAAAACACCTCCTGTTAGCATCTATGGGACCATCTATTAGCAAGACGCATTGTTTCCGCCAATAATGATTTCTCTGTGGTCAGAAAAACTTTCTGTAACATCAATGCCCATCTTGTGTTATACCCATAGCCTACTATATCCTCTTAAGTCCACACCCATTTTAAATAAAAGAAAAAAAGTCCTGCACAAAATCATCAAAATAAAATAAAATAAAAAGAAGTAGAGAAAAAGAGATATTTATTAGATATAATATATTATGTGATTGAAGACAACAAGAGAAGCACCCTATCCATGCCATCATCTTCCAAGGAAATCTCAATTTCATTGATTACTAGGCCTCTTTATCATTATTTTCCAAACTGAAAATGTAACTAATGAAACAAATGAATACTTTTAGATGTAAAAAGTCCAACCAAAAATTAAACAGTATTAAAAAAAAAAAAACAAATACAACAAAAGAACTTGGTAATTACCATCATTAAAAAATACTGACCCTCTATTTTTGTCATGATGATGCCATCACCTCCGTTATGCACACCAAGCTCTTCACCAAACTTGTTAATTATCATCACTATAGCCGTCGATCTATCCATGATTGATGGCTGTGAAAAATTAAGAAGTACATATGTCTAAAGTAAAACGTGTTGATGCAGTAAGGAGACAACAAAACGATTAGAAGATTGAAATTCTAAACATGAAAGGAATGAAAAAATAAATAAATTGAAGACAATAATAAGAATTTTACTTTTGGCGAGTGGGACGAAGAAACGAGAAGGAGAAAGACTTGGGGGGAGGGGAGGAGTTTTACTGGAAGAAGGAAAAGAGGAAGAGACACAATAAAGAGATGGAGGTTAAAAAGTGTCAATTGAAGAGACACGATCTTTGAATTTATTTAAGCAAAATAAAAGGGTAAAAAAAAGAAAAGGATAAATAGGGTTCTCCTTTTTTAGGGCGCCGCCACGTAGTGTCACAATCCAAAGTAGAACCTAGACGTGACATGGCATATAGGACCTCGAAAGGCCCTACACAAGCCACTTGACATGCATCATACAAGACAAAAATCACAATATGAAAGTTTAAGCAAGAACATCTCATATTTAAAGAAAAGAGTTTAAATCACAAGTGTGGAATACTATCTTTTGTCTTGACAAGTCATCTAAACATCATCAGAGTGGTTGGGACATAACTCATACATCATGTAAAAAATCTCAAGAATAGACTAATAAGCAATAGAATGTCTTTCATGTCTTGCCCTCGAAATATGAGGACTCACTAATCTGAAAGAAAGTATATCAATCCAAGCTAGCCACAGGTGGAAGGAGAGGGAGCGTCAAACCCTACATTATGAGACAATGTAGACATAAGTATGCATTAGTACACGTAATGAACTAAGTATGGGGAAATATGCATAAAGTAGACATGATATCATGATATGTTTAAACACATGTAATGTATGACCAATAATTAACATTTAAAGCTTTAAGAAGCAACATCATAGAGATCATGAGACATGATCAATGCATTAGTAAAGGGACATAAAGAAGCTTTAAGGAAAAACATAGTTCATTTTGTGGGATATTATCTTTAACCGACACTAACACCATGTGAACTATAACATGGAATCCACTGTAACTCCTACATCAAAAAAAAAGAGGCTACTTGCCAAGGTAGACTCTGTATCATATCATAATGCTATTGTGGATCCACTAGCTAAGTCAATTAAGACAGCCTACGGGGCACTTAGTTTGGAACTAGATGTTGCTACTAGAGACTACACTATTTGAGCCTCCACATCAAAGTCCTCTCGGTGATAAGTTAAATTCCAACATAATCGATTAAATCAATTATCAAAAGCATAACATTAGGAAAGAAAATGATCAATACCAATCTACATCATCAAATCGTATAAGAGTAGCTCCTTTAAAACCACGATTCATAAATATTTCATATATACACTTACCTTTCTAAGCATCAAAATCATGATCCTTACAAATTGTGAGAAAAACTTTCACAAATCCTTGATACTAATCATGAAAGCATCTTTTAAACATAATTCACCCTTTCATAAAAACATGCATCATTCCTTCATAAAATTCATGATCATAGTTCACTGTTGGAAATCAAGCATAATGCATGGGTCCATATGAATTCAATTATAAACCATGTAAATGAGTTAAAACATGCATAATACGGTAGAACAAAATCAACTGAATCATAATCAAAAGGACCCATGAAGATTGACATAAACCCTAACTAAATTGGGTGAAATTGAATAGCTTTTGGGACACAATGGATGAAAGGGATCCATTGGTGAATTCCCACATATCTTAGCAATCAAAGCCCTAAGATTTGGAGGAGAAACCTTCAAACTTGATGAAACCCTAAGATCCTGAGAGCTCTTGAGAGGATTTGAGAAGATGACTTAGGAGTTTTGAGTGATTTGAGAGTGAATAAGGGGAATGGATATTAATTTGAAGGGCAAAAACGGTTATAGGGTAGCTTTAGGAACAAAACAACATAGTTTAGGGGTTGGGTAGATAGGAAAAGACCCAAACACTCTTCATTAAAACTGTCGGCTTGGTTCCACGGTTTGGACCTACGGTCCGTAGGACTTTCTACGGTCCATATTGGTCAACTCTAGGACCAAGTATTGGAACCCAAAAATCGGTCAACTTCCCATGAGACCCTTCTACGGACTGTCCCCTTCTACGGTCCGTAGACCTCAACTTTAACTCCAAAATTTCAATCGTAGACCAAGTCACTGAGACTTGAATTTTCCCAACACTCAACCTAATTCCTACGAGTTCCATCTATGACCTGTAGAAGCTTTTACGAACCATAGCCTGGTATCGTCGGACACAACCAGTAGACAAAACATGAAGTTCTTTCCTCTTCCAATTTCCAAGGTGTTACACGTAGGCGGGCTAATATTCTCTTATATTCACTACTATTTACTATTTACATATATATAAAAAGTGATCCAAAATCCATTTTCACTACTATTTAAAAAGGGTAACAAGCTATTTGGATAGTATTTCAATTCTCATAGAGCTATATATATATATATATATTATGTTAGATTTTAGTTCTTAGTGAATAAAATTTGTGGTGTAAAATTATATAGATCTATGTATTAGCTAAATACCACAAAATAAAGATAGTTTGAAAATAATTGAATAGAATGGAACATATATGCAGTCATAGGATTATTGTGCATCTAAAACCATAAGCTAGGCACAAATACACTTCAACAATATGCAGCCATGACTTAAACATGGTAGAGAAGATAACACACTTCAAAATCTATCTTCTGTCAAATACCATTCAACTACATGCCACATTTGACAATAACAGAGAATTCGCAGCAGCTTTACATATGAATTTTAGACCTTTTATCAATCTAAGGTTTAATTGGGATACATAATTTTGAGAGTTGCTTAAATTTTTTTTGTAACACCCCGTATCCGAAAATAAACCAAACAACAGATTTTCAGAAGTTGCAGGTGCCACCCACGTTAGCCACCTACAGAACGTAGGGTGACCCACAGACTGTAGGTGGGGTCTGTGGTTGGCCACCTGCAACCCCCTCCCAGAACCCTAGAAAATTCAGCCAAGGGTCGACCAACGACAGGACCCACAGACTGTAGGTGGTACCATGGTTCGTGGTCCAGGCCATGGTCGAAACCCCCAATTTCCAGCTCCCAGAACCCCAGTTGACGCCTTCTAGGATGGACCGTCGGTCTGTCCACGGTCCGTCGGTCTGTCCACGGTCCGTCGGTCAGGCCGTCGGTAGCCCCGACAGCTTTTAAGTTGGGGTCATTTTGGTCTTTTCCCCTATGCGTTGGACCGCTAAACTACATCGTTTAACCCCTAAACTACGTGTTTTGGTCAGTTTTAGCCTAGTAACTTAATCATAACTTACCCTAATCAATTCATTCTCCAAATAATCGATCAAACCAGAGCAAGAGGATAAGAAACAGTCGACCAAGCCCTTCCAAGAACGCAACAAGTTTTCGTCAGTTCCAGCCCTGAAATCAGAAGATTTCTCCGTAAAATTTGTCACCAGTTATGTGGGATTTTACTAGTGGGTTACTTTCATCCAGTAGGTCCCTAGAATTCATTCAGATTCTTGATTCCCTTCATATTATCTAGACCTAGGATTTCTTGAACTTTAGAAATTGTTGTGATTTAGCTGTTAGAATGTTCCAAATCAGATTATCATATTGTTGTAACATCGTTACTTAGTTCCTTGCATGAAATTCAGAGCCCTAGTAGTGTAGATTCGTTTAGTTTATAAATTACACTAGCTAGGTCAGTTTAAACAGATATACATGCCTCAGATTTCGAATGTTTCATTGTCAGTTATAAATGTCGCATTCTCAGTTAGCATGTCAGAATAATGAGCTATCCAGTATAATTCAATTATGTTACATTGTTCATATTTCTAGTATGGAGTAGGCTTAGACCGAGTGGACTAGGGTTCAACGTACCAGAATAGTCCCAGAACTACGTGCCCCCGTAGGCTTATAAGTCCTCTCTGTGGGCATCATTTTAGTGATCACGCCAGTCATGCCTCTATACCTCTGGCAGGGTATATTGGGTCCTCTCGATGGGGCGTATACATCAGACTCCACATTTGGCTCACGTGATTTTATGTCGGTTATTAGTAGCTCCCACAGTCAGATTTTTATGCATTTGACTAGTTTCTCAGTTGTACTTCAGTATTCAGTTTTAGCATGTTATGTACTTGGTCATTGCATTCAGTTCAGTTTATTTCAGTATATCTCAGTATTTTCATCATGTTCAGATTATATCATTATTCAGTATGTTGCTTCAGTTTATATGTTTTGTTCAGCTTTTATTCTATCCAGCATGCTCAGTACATTCCAAGTACTGAAGCATACTCTGCGCTACATCCTTTCATGATGTAGGTTCAGGTACTCAGCATCCTGATCACGCATAGATCGGTTCCCGATCTCCAGTTCAGTAGCTTCAGTGGTGAGTCCTCATTCTTCGAGGACAATAGACATGTTTCCTATTTCAGTCTTTTATTTTAGTTTCAGTTTTCACTAGAGTTAGCTGGGGACATGTCCTAGCATCTCTAGTCAGTTAGAGGCTTATTTCAGATATAGACAGATTCAGCTTTAGCTTTTGAATTATAGTTCAGTATTCTAAACTCTTTTCCAGTATTTATATATTCAAACTTAGATTGGCTATTCCCCATCATTTAGTTTGTCACATGTTTTAAGCTTTCACACAATATTTCTTTTAAGTATGTTTATGATATGCCAGCTCAGGGTTAGCTTGGGTCACTCGTGATTCTAGGTCCCGTGTTTACGTCAAGGGGGTAGCCTCGGGGCGTGACATTTTTGATGAACCAAATGTTGATTTCCAGGAAAGTCTGGTATAAAAAGTTGAGGTAATTAGCAAAGGTGGCGACTTTATGAAGAAAAAAGAGAACCTTCTAAAGAATTAGAATATTCCAGCAGCGTAAAGGCAAAGAACAACAACAATCAAATTTTTGCACACCAATGTAAATATGCAAAGTAGCACACAGTTGGGGGGGGGTATAGAAAACTTCTATACCAAATGAAGGACGAACCTGATCAGAAAGAAACTCGCTCCTTTAAGCTCACGAATGATGACCTGCAAATAAGGGTGGGCATGGTATGGTATGGTATGATATTTGAAAATTTTGTTACCATAATTTCAGTATTCGGTTTTTAAAATATTATACCATTACCATACCAATTTAATTCAATATGGTTCGGTATATTGAAGTTTCGTTTCAATATTTTACGGTGTGGTAAATCGGTAACCATAATTTGTTCAACTTCGACTAATATGTACTTGTATAATACAATATTATGACTTCGACAATTTAAAAAATGTCTCAATTGTATCAAACTAACACATTACACATGTAGAAATATATATATGCAAAATAAAGTACAAACAAATCCTTTTGCTAATCAATTACAATCAAATACATTTCAATCAAAATAGAGTAGTCAAAGTTTTAACTTCTAAACATTTAGTTTATACTAATACTAGATTGCATATTTCTTAGTATTTTAATAATATATATGTTATTTATGTAACTATATACTTCGGTATGGTATTCAGTATTTCGGTATGTTATATCTAAATACCAAATACCGTACCGAATACCCAAAAAGATCATAATGTATACCATTTACCATACCAAATACCATAATATCAAAACCAGGGTATTAAAAATTTTAGTATGATATGGTCTTTCGGTATATACCATATCATGCCCACCCCTACCTCTAAAGAATTCAGAATTCCTTCAAGATCACGAATGATGACATGCAAAGAGTTCAACCTGATTAGTTTTGAGAGTAGAACTCTTTGATAACATATTGCAGCCTGGATAAGTTAGGAAAAGTGTCCTCGATAGTTCATAGCTTAGTTGGAATTGAAAATTTTCAGAAAAACTGCTGGTGTCTGTAATTTTTGGGATGTACGGGACCCATGTACAAGTCATAGATAGGTTGACTGCTCGTGGAAGGAGCTCGTGGATAGAAGTCCTGAAAGTTGGAAAATGTCAAGTCTCAGACCGAGTTGTACGAGTCACCGGTACGGCCCATGGTTGGAAACACGAGTCATAGTTGGGCTCGTGGTTGTGATCTTTAGAAGTTGGTAAATTTAGTACTTTGATTCTAAGGAAGCTAAGTATGAGTTGTGTATTGGTCTACGACTCATGGATAGTGTGTTCGTTGTAAGTCTTTCAAAAGGTTGGGTTGCATAGCTTGGGCTTACAACCTGATAGTACGGTCTGTGTAAGGTTCTACGGGCCGTAAGTCAGGGTCGTGGTCTAAAGGACCTGATCCCTAGGATTCATTCCCCCTCCTACGATAGGCGTCTACAACCCGTGAGGTAGTCTACGAGTTGTATATGGTGGTCGTGGTTACTCTTCAGCAACTATACTTTCATCATATGGAATCTATAGGTGGATAGTATGGTCCGTAGAAGTTAGTACGGATCGTAGATGCCCTCTCGTAGACGGTCCTTCTAGATTTTAAGAAGGGCTATTTTAGTCTTTTCCCCCATTTAAGCCTAAACTTCAATGGTTTTACACCTAATTAAGGTCCTTTTCAATATAGTTCGACCCCAACTCTCTCATAATCACTCCCATGACTTAGAGCAAGGATCCAAGAGGAGAAAACTAGGGTTTCAAGAATCTTCTTCAAGAATCGTGATCTTCCAGGAATGTAAGACTATTCATAGTGTTGGACTAAAATTGACCTCATGCCCTACATCTAAATTTAGTCAGTAAGAAAAAACTCTAGGGTTTTACCCTAAGTTCCATGAATCTTGAATTTGCTATAATACTTTGTGTATTCTGAGTTTGAATCATTGTTCATGTCTATTTTATCACATTAAATCCTATTTTAGTTGAGGAGTATTGAGAAAACGGTTCCATGTGCATTCATTTGTCTTGAAAAGCTTTACTAATTTAAGAAGTACTTGAGTATTATCTCAACCCAGATATTATATGAGCATCATTTTATATTTTTGGAGTAGTATTGAGCATCGAATTGGATAGGAGTTAAGATAACTCAAAACCCATAAACTGCGTAGCGAGCCTAGGATAGAATTGTACCATTAATTCGAGTAACTCCTCACCAGCCTCATTGAGGGATTTTTAGTTGGATCCATAAGTTTAGTTACGTCCTATGCTCCGACAAGGTATAGGGAGGTTGAAAATGTGGGCAAGACATTGTATCATCATGAGGCTTATAGTAATGGTTATCGGTTAGATAAACTCCTCAAGAAAAGTAAAGTATATTATTTTAGTATTTGCTATCATTGCATATCTTATTGTGAAGCTTTTAATGATTTTATTTCATCTTCATGCTTTACTTCAGTTACATTATTTTCAATCTTCCATCCAGTTCAGTTATTTATTTCATTCAGCTTTATTACATACCGTACATTTTATGTACTGACGTCATTTGACGCTGCATCATTTTATGATGCAGATACAAATATTTAGGATCATCAACAAATGATTCATTGAAATCAGATCATTATTTTCCCCATCAACACCTAATCGATCACCTTGAGTCATTATTTTTCCCATCAATAAGCAACATTTATTTTCTGCATGCCCTTAATATTTACAACGAGTGCAATATAGTGGAAGATTATAAGACAGTTTTATGATAATGTTTAATAAATTTACCCCGATTCTTTATCCAAAAATTGTAGTCTTACATGATTTGAATGCTTATCTAATATGTCTAGGATTATCTTAATCCTAACAGTACTTGACCTGGTTCAATCTTATGTTGTATTATCCACCAACAATAGGTTTCACGACCCGGTAGATGTAGCTGGCACTCGATAACCATTTCTGATCCCCAAGCGAACCCTTGGCCTGACTACATGACTTACATGACATTAAACAATATGTGGAAGCTTAAATAGGTGAACAATTAGAGATTTAAGAAAGTCTTAACCATATTGTCTTGCAAAATACTTAACATAAATCATGAGTTAAACAAAACATCATGAGAAATAATGGAAACATCTAATTCAGTCTGTCTATGAAGCCTCTAACAATGTAAGATAGATGTCGGGACAAGACCCGCGACACCTCCCAAAATCAACTAACTAAAAATCTGCCTGCAAGAGAATAGTGACCTCAATGAAGCGCTTGTTGATGATCCTAAGTACCTGTATGTGCATCATAAAATGATGCAGGTCGAATGACATCAGTACATTGAATGTACTGGTAAGTGATAAGGTTAGAATAACAAATTACTAGCTTGAATGACTGAAAGCAACACAACTGGATCAATACATGAATATGAAGTGAAAACTATTTAAGCTTTACAATATAATATGCAATGAAAGCAACATGAAAATACTATACTTTACTTGTGAGGAGTTTCTCTAACCGGCAACTATTACCATAAGCCTAGCAATGATACAACGTTTTACCCACGTTGCAACGACCATCCTATACTTTGCCAGGGTAAAGGATGATATCGTGACTATAGATCCATCTAATTGGCATTCTCAGAGGCAGTGAAGAGTCACATGAAGAATCAATGCTATCCTATAGTACGCTGGCTACGTAGTTTTATGGGACTTCTGAATCATAAGAGACTCTAACCCAACTCGGTGTTCGATACTACTCCCAAAATAATTGATATAACTCTATGCTCAATTAGCCCATTACAAGGAATGGACTTCTTAAATGATTAGAATACTTTTCAAAACATTAGACGTGTTTACATTCTTGAAAACATGCACTTATGAACTTATCTTTCAAGTCCAATAATCAACATAGGTAAATATGTATTTATAGATATATAAATAACAACTAAACTCGTAAGTGTTTATGAAATAGAACCATTAAACTTTCCTCTTATAGTACGTTAACTTGGAATGTAAATGAAGACATGCGAAGGTGACATGAAGACTTTATCAAGGATACATGAAGACTTTAGGAGTTAAAATCAAGAAGAGAACGTAAGTACGATTTGAAAGAATGCATACAGGACGAAGAATGGAGGAGGAAAGGGTCGGGCGACCCTGGCGCAGCAGTGGCGCGCCATGCCATCCCCTGGAATCCTGGGGCTATTTTGGACGCACTGCAGGTGCAGAGCGCAATCCCCCCTAGCGCGTTAGTGGCGCGCTGCCCCGCCTCTAAACCCAAATTTTTGACGAACTTTCTTGGTCAATTTTTAGTCCTAACTCATCTAGAATCAATTGAATTCTTCCATACTCTCTTTAATTCATGAACCCAACACGAACCCATTGAAATTCCACACAAAAGCCACAAAGAAACAACACTCATTCGCAAGACCCTCACCTCAAGAACTGAAAAATCTCCATTGTTAAAGAATGGGCTAAAACTTCAAGAACTCTTCAATAATTCTTACATAAACGATTTCATGGACAATTTAATGAATGAAATACATGATTGGCGTGAGTATGAACAAATCCATTTCTATGAGAAACATCACATACCTCGAAAGAATGTTTGTTCTTGGCGAAATCCTCGATTTCTTGGAAGAACGCTTGGAACTTGACCTTTTCTCCGCTTGAAACTTCTCTCTAAAAACCCTAAGTGTTTTGGAAATTATGAAAACTGATCAGAATCAGATTAGACCCCTATTTGGGTGAGAAAAACACTTTTGGCCTTGAGGAGTAAGGAAAATACCAAAATACCCCTTGTCAAAATGGATGAAATGCCTTAACTAGAGAGGCTGCACTCAAAAAGGCATAACTACTTCATCCAAGCTCAGAATTTAGCAAACTCGGTGGAGCTTGAAAGAGGATTCAGAGAACTTCGATTTGATAACTCATGGGCTACCTAACTCTTTATGTTTTGAAAGTTATGGTTATTTGAAACTGACCGAAGTTCAAGGTGTTACAATATCTCCCCCTTGCAAACATTGTCCTCGAATGAGATCACACTAAGTAGAATAGGGGTGGAAAGCATTTAACAACCCCAAATCATGCCCACAACATGCAATTCGCATAACTCAGTATATCAACTTAAAAAGTACTTTTGCAAAGGGTTAGTACCTTGGTTTGGAATTTCTCCGGAATGAAATAGATGGGCGTATCTCTTCTTCATATCTTCCTCAGTCTCCCAAGTAGATTCCTCAACAAATTGATTCCTCTATAAGACCTTGACTGATGCAACCTCTTTGGTTCTCAACTTGCGAACCCAATGATCAAGAATCTGAACAGGCACCTCTTCATAAGATATGTTATCCTTGATACCAATATTTTCAGTAGGTACAATGAGTGAAGGATCGCTCATACACTTATTTAACATGGATACATGGAACACCGGATGAACTGCTTCTAATTCTGAAGGTAGCTCCAACTCATAAGCTACATTGCCAATCCTCTTGGATATTCTGTAAGGACCAATATACTAGGGACTGGGTTTCCCATTCTTACAAAATCTCATAACACCCTTCATGGGGAAACCTTCAAGTAGACTCAATCATTAACTTCAAATTCTAAGTATCTTCTCCCAATATCTGTATAGGATTTCTGATGACTCTGTGCTGTTTTTAGCCTTTCCTGGATAATCTTCACCTTCTCCATGTCTTGATGAACCAAGTCTGGCCCTATCAAGTCCGGTTCACCAACTTCAAACAAACCAATAGGTGATCTACACCTTCGCCCATAAAAAGCCTCATAGGGAGCCATCTGGATATTAGAGTGATAACTATTATTGTAAGCAAACTCTATGAGAGGCAAGTGATCATCCCAATTACCTTTGAAATCTATGACACATGCTCTCAACATATCTTTTAACGTTTGGATTGTGCGCTCCATCAGTATGAGGATGAAAAGAAGTACTCAGATTTACCTTTGAACCCAAACCTTTGTAAAAAGACTTCCAGAATTGAGTGGTGAATTGTGCACCTCTATCTGAAATGATAGACATAGGAACTCCACGTAGTTGAACTATCTCTTGAATATATAACCTTGCATAATCTTCTGCTGAGTTGGTAGTCTTTACTAGTAAGAAATGAGTTGATTTAGTCATCCGATCTACAGTCACCCAAATCGAATCATGTTGTCTGAGAAATCGCGGTGAGCTAGTAATGAAATCCATATTAATCATCTCCCACTTTCATTCTGGAAGAGATGTTCTGAGCCATACCATCGGGTCTTTGGTGCTCTACCTTGACTTGTTGGCAATTTGGGCACTTAACAACGAACTTAGCAATACACCTCTTTATACTACTCCACCAATAGACTTCTCTCAAGTTGTGGTACATTTTTGTGGAACCGGTATGGATTGAATACTTGGAACTATAAGCCTCTGCCATGATCCTCTCTTGGAGTTCATCCACCTTTGGCACACACAATCTACCTTGATACCTCAACACAACATCTCCCCCTTGTTCAAAAGTCATCACCTTTTGCTTATGAGCATTCACCTTTAACTCAAGAAAAATAGGGTCTTGGTCTTGTTTCTCCTTCACTTCAGACACTAGTGATGATTTAGCCCCATTCATCACCACTACTCTGCCTTCATTGGAATCTAACAATCAGACTCCCAAACGTGCAAGTCTGTGCACATCTTTGACCAATTCTTTCTTACCTTCCTCAATATGGGAAGTAATTCCCATGGACTTACCTAGGTGATAGAGGATACTTATGTCGTAATCCTTGAGAAGCTGTAGCCACCTCCTTTGTCTGAGATTAAGCTCTTTCTAATTGAAAACATATTGCAGGCTCTTGTGATCGATGAACACGTCTACATGAACACCATAGAGATAGTGACGCCATATTTTCAAAGCAAATACTACCGCTTCAAACTTGAGATCATGAGTTGGGTAATTCTTCTTATGAACCTTGAGTTGTCTGGAGGCATAGGCTATAACCTTACCATTCTGCATCAATACACAACCAAGTCCAACTCTGTACGCATCACAGTACATAACAAAGCCTTTTGTACCTTCCGGTAGTCTAGTATTCTATGCTTTCTTGAGAAAGAGGTTTTAGAATTAAGGTTATCAATTGATGATTGTAGTGATTGGTTTGTTGAGGATTCAACTCGAGAGAGTGAATCTTAATTCGATCCTACCTATGTAGTTTAAGAGAGTAGATAAATTGAGATTTTGGGTTGTCTATAGTATTACACTTGTTGAGGTTCGAGAGAACTCACTTGATTTGTGATAGTTGATCGAGAGATGACTATTACATCTAAAGCCTAGCCTACCCACTAAGATTCAGCGACTTTTGATAATTAGTAATCACCCGTATAGCGAAATTGACAATTAATCGATCACATCCCCAAGTATCCCTTTCTACTTGATTACGCCCCTGTTTTAGTAGTTGTTAATTGACATACCATACCCCCCCCCCATTTGACACTAGTTGTCAACCCCTTTGATTTACTTCAATGGTTTTGATAATTTCTATTCCTACAATCGATTAGAACATGCCTTTCACTTCATAATTGAATTCTCTACTATTTCACTCCCTGTGGGATCAACCCCAACTCTTCGTTGGGTTTATACTAGATTGCGATCGCCTACACTTAGTATTGGATGAAGTGTAGTTGAGCGTTATCAAAAATAGTGTCGCTGCCGGGGAGTGGTGTTTAGAATTCTTTTAGTGAAGTAGAGTTGTGATCTAATCTTTTTTGTAGTTGAATCGAATTACTTTGTTTTGTGTTTGTTGTTGGCTGTTTGTGAACAAGTGACAAGATGAGTGTGAATGGAAGCAACGCAAGCCAACTTGGTCACCAAGATGACATTGACAACTTGAATGATGTCAATGAAGCTTAATTGGGTAGCGTGGGTTCTTTCGTTTACCTCCGGTCGTGGGAAATGTTGTATTTCATGTGAATAGCATGATGCTGCAACTTTTGCAAATGAAAGGCTTATTCGGAGGGCTGGCTCATGAGGATCCTTATGACCATATTCGGAATTTGGTGGACGTGTGTGGTCCGTTCTCATTTAAGAACATCTCATAAGAATCAGTCCGTCTTCGGTTGTTCCCTTTTTCTGTGATGGGGGAGGCAACAAAATGGTTAGCTGACCTACCAAGGGACTCGATTACGTCTTGGGATGAACTTACTGAGGTGTTCTACATAAGATATTTCCTGCCATCGAGGATGATGTCGTTGAGAGATAACATTCAGGGTTTCAAATGTTTGGATGGTGAACCAATCTACGAAACATGGCTGAGATTTCAGAAGTTGTTACTCTAATTCCTAACCCATGGACTCCCGAACAACGTGTTGTTACAATATTTCTATCGAAGTCTAGATTTGGTCAACAAAGGTGTGGCTGATCAACTTATCCAAGGAGGGATTATGCAGCAACCTTTTGAAATAGCGTCAACTCTCCTTGATGGGATGACGAAGATAAACCGAGATTGGTACACCAGAGAGGATCAAGTGTCTCATTTGACTATCAGGATGACAAAGGAGCAAATAGAAAAAGAGCATGAGCGGGATGAAAATATGGCTAAAATGATGACCCAAATGGATCTCTTGTCAAAACATGTCATGGGTAGTGGTTCCAAGGCCGTCAACGCAGTTGGAGTTAGCGGAGAAAATCCCGATTATGCACATTTTAAAGCTCTGTACAATGAGGAAGTACACTTTTTAGCAAATCAGGGAGGAGGTTTCCACCAAAATTACCCAAGGCCAAGTGAAAACCAAGGTTGAAATAGAGAGCGTGATGAAGGTTGGAGAGATCGTGATAAGGAGTAGCGTGACCGTGGCACAAACTGGAGGGAGAGAGACGGTGACAAAGAGATATATGTACCTCCCTACGAACGTCAAAAGCCAAAAGAGCAAAGGGCTGACCCGGAGAATTTCCAAACTGAAGATATGCTTGCACGCATTCTCAATAAGGTGGAGGGGTCGGACAAAGTGCTCAAAGAAATGAAGGAGGACGTCTCAACTCTGAATCATACGGTTACTTCTCACTCGGTGTCCATTAAATAGCTGGAATCGCAAATGGGCCAGATATCATCTCATCTAAACCCGAGGCAAAAAGGGAGTCTACCAAGTGATACCTTGGTTAACCCAAAGAATGAACCTTGAATGAGTATCCTCGTCGTTCCACGACGTTAAATAAGGCACTTTTTGGGAGGCAACCCAAGTGTTTAAGATTTTATTATTGTATTTTAAATAACGGGTGTTGAATGTGCAGGTTGAAATTCTAAAATTTTAGGAAAAAGAGTAGTTTGGCTAGCCCAGGCACCAGTCGGCGACTCGCCGAACAGGTCGGTGATCCCGACTTAGATCGTCATTTGAACCAACTAGTTAGCTAGAGGTTCTGTAAAACTCGGCGGGATAAAGAGTCATCCGGCAAATCGACGAATTGGTCGGCGACATAAGTGAGCGTCACCGACTAACGCGCGAACTGAAGGGTCAAAAGGCCAAAACCATTTTTAAATTCAAAACTATTCCTCATTTCATATTTTTTGACTTCTACACTTTCACAACCGTATATTTTTGTATTTTCGTACTTGCACTTTCTTGCATTTCGTGTTGGATCAATTACTCGGAGGGGGACCTTTGGTATACTTTACTAGCCTAGCATTCAAATCTCTTTTTTTGAGGTTGGTTATCCGAACCCCGCCTTTAAATTTTGGTAATTTTAAATGCGTGATCATTGCCTTGTCGTGATAGTTGTGTATTATTGGTTGTTTGATTGTTTGTTGGTAGTGTATGCCCATATCGTGTTTCGATTTGTGTTTTTAGCCATAAAATGTGAAATTTTGTGTGTTTGATCGATAAAATTTGTGGGTTGTGTTGATTTTTTTGTTGGGTCTAGTGGGGGTGAAGTTTGAAAATGATAGAGCGGTTCACGTCATTCTTAAGGGCAAAAGACGTTGATTGACCAATTTTAGCCAAAACGGGGGAAGTCTGACTACGTCGAGGTCATGGGTAATATGGGTCTGGGCTTAATTACGTAGAATAGGTGTTTAATTTTGTTTTCGTGGGCTGCAGGTTAGAATTTGAAGGTCGGGGTTAAAATCTGGCACGTTGGACTATTCGGCGAGCTGGGTCAAGCTCGCCGAGTGGTTCGACGGTTCACCTAACGATTCTTGGATCATATTTTTATCCTTCATATTTGTGGATTGTATTCTGTAACTTTTGGCGATACACTTGAGCTCACCGAGTTCACTCGGCGACTCACCAAAAGTCGGTTCTGATCGCCCTATTTTTAGAAAAAAATTGGTAACATTCGGTGATCTACTTTTAGTTAGCCGAAAGGCCCTAGACATCGCCGACTTGTGCGGATTTCTGAGTAATTTTGTTCTGGAACATTCGACGGGCCCAACTTGGCTCACCAAATGGGTTCGGCGACTCGGCGAGCTTTCTTGTAATTTTTACATTTTTAAATTTGTTTTGAACTAAGTCTAACGTATTTGACTTTTTTTTGCAGGTATGGCTAGAGCAAAAGTACCTGGGAGAAATCAATTGCCTCGAAAGCGTGCACGGGGCATTGTTATAAATGAAGGGGTTGCACCCTCCCGGAAGGCACCGGCAAAACTTCCTCTGACTAGGGCAAAAGGAAAAGAAAAAGGGTCTGTTGTTCCCACACCTGCGGAGGGGAGCTTCGACAGCGAGGGCATCTATGTAACTCACCTCACTACCTCTGATAGTGAGAGTCATTCAGGTGATAGTTCTCTGATCTCCGTATCTGAGCCGTAAGATGATCAATTTCTCCAGACTAGGAGAGTGGAGCTACGCTTCAAGGCGATGAATGATCCAGTTCGGATCTCGGTACCTCCTACGCATCCTCCACCTCCAGCACAGATAGTGGAGCAGGTACCACTAGATCAGGTTCCTCCTCCCTGGTCACTGAATAGATTAAAGGCCGAGGGCTTGAGGACGATTTTGGAGGAAAAATGGTTGTCTATAGACGGTGTTGTAGACTGGTACCCGGAGGTGTGGAACACTATAAAGTTCCATACGTTTGAGATTTTCATGAAGCCCCGAGGCTCATACATTCCTACTAGGGTCTAGGAGTTCTATGCCGAGTACGGGAAGCTGGTTCCCAAAGGGAAGAAGAAGGCCAGCGCATTTAAGCCAGTTGATCATGTGGTAGTACGGGGCCGGAAGGTGAAGTGCAGCAGCACCGATATCAATGAGGTGTTAAGCTGTACGATGAACGTGATGCACTACTATATAGACAAAATCCAGAAGAATACCCTTGATTATTTTAAGGGTTGGTTAGCGCCACTGATTTATGACATTACACCGGGGTGGATTATGGCTTGTGTCCCTACTGAGAAGAAGGACCTGAACGTGACTGCTAGATATTGGTTCGGGTTCATTAGCAGCACACTGATACCATCGCAGAATAAATCAATACTTCGGCATCTAAAAGCTTCTTATTTGGGTTGTATCATGGACAAGGATGATCTAAATCTTGGTTTGATCATCGAGTAGGAGATGGCCATGAGGGCCAAACAAAGCCAGACCTCTCTCCCATTCCCAGTCTTGATCACAGAGTTATGCAGGTGGACCCGTGTTCCTGTGATCTCCAAGACGGATGTGGAAGTGACTCTTACTTCCTCTACTGACATCCGGAGGATAGACGCTGAGTACTTGAGGGATAAGGCTGATAGGAGGAGAGCTGCACCGGCGGATATGTCCCCGGTAGTTGATGTTGAGATGTTGCCGACAAAGGCTATGCTTCCTCCTCAGGCCAGTGAGCCTACAGGTACCCTTGGTACCTCTACTTCTGCCCCTTCTGCTTCGACTGTTGTTCCCCCTCCTACTGCTGCTCCTTTTTCTTCCTGACCCCCGATCACATAGGCTATGTTGTATAAGATGGGCCATCTAGCCCAGTTTTCTGATGTGCGTGCCTCCCGAGTAGAGGCCGTTGTGCCTGGGTTGATTGAGCGGGTGATTATTGCTGCCTTGGCCCCGATTAGGGCTGAGTTGAGAGAGCACATAGAGAGGATAGACGCCCATGGATTTACATTGGACGTCCTGACTGTGAGGGTAGAGGCTTGTGAGCAGGGACAAGGTGATTCTGAAAGTGTGAAGGCCTTGAAAACCGATATTGTTGGGCTGCGGAAAGATATGGATGAGCTGAAATCCATTGATTTATCCATGTTATTCGGCACGGTAGAAATCCCTGAGGTTCCGAGTAATGATTTCTCGGCCAGTTCTGAGATTCCTCCAGCTAATACGACCGGAGAGGTTGCTAGGGATGATGCGGATGCTGAGTCCAAGGCCGAGACAGATGAGAAGGAGCTGGGTATTCGTGATGCAGCTGTGTATGGAGACTTAGAGGATCTTGAGGGAGCTATGGTCCAGACAGCTGTGGCGGCTTCTTTGAGGGATACTTCTATGGTAGGCTCCAGTGGAGTAAATGATGTTTTAGAACCGGGCACTGATGCCCAGACAGATGGAGTCAACGATATGCAGAGTTCACCCCAGGCTTAGCCTGGTAGGAGGATTTTTGACTTCCTTTCTGTTTATTGTTTTGACTTGTTTTGTTATTTCTTGGCATTTGAGGACAATTTCTAGTTTAGTTTGGAGGGGTTAGGTATTTCCATACCTACCTCTTTTGGGTTGTTTTCTGGATATTCTGTGTTTTATGTGATTGTTTTTGTGAATGATGGATTTAGTTGATATATATTGATTTTAACCCATTGTTGTGTTGGTCCTTTGTTTTGAAATGCAAAATATTGGAATGTTGGTTTTGAACCGTTTTAAAAATTTTAAAAATTGCCACCTCTTGATGAGTGTGAATGTGGTTGTTCTCTTGCAATTTCGACTGTCAGTTGTGATCGATACCGATTACTTGAATAGTGCTCTTGATTGAACGATATGAGTGTACGGCTCCGATGAGGCAAATTGAGTTGCATAAGTCATATGTGAACTGCTAGCATCTCATTTTGACTAGCCGGTTGTTGAGTTAATCTCTTGTGATGATCGTTGCACGCAAGATGAAAATTGTAGAGTCTTGTTTTATGATTGTATTGAATGCCGTGTGTGGTGAGATTTCCTTGAAATATGTGCTTGATTATACCTAGAAATTGTCCCGTTAGTTTAATTGACTAATGTAAGCAAATGATAGAGATGATCTTAGGCACAATTTTTGAAGAGTGAACCAAAATTTCTATCATACCTCTTTGTGACCACCTTGTGAGAGTGTGAACCTAGCTTGGCACCATTTGAGCCTATCCTTTTTCTTTAGATGAAACATGAATAACTTTGACCTCTTTGTCCCATTACCTATAACCTTCATGAAGCATTGGTTTATTTATATAGCCAACTTAGGCCAAAATCCTAAGTTGGGGGTGTGGTGAAAAATGAGGAAAGTCAAGAAGTGTGAAAGATCTACCCTTGAAGGATCATGTTGAAAGAGATGGAACCCCTCCATATAAAAAAAAGATAGAGAAAAGTGAAAGAAAAAAAAGATCGAAAAAAAAAAGAATTGTTGAAATAAAGTGTGTGAAATGAACAAAAGAAATGGGTATCCAATAAATCATGCTTAAAAGATCATAGGGTGGAATGCAAAAAAAAATAAAAAAAAATTCAAAAAGAGTGAAAGAAAAGGAGAAAAAGTGAAGTGCAGGTCATGCTTCATGAAGGTAGAAGTCACTAAACTAAAATGATCATACCTTAACCTTCAACCCCGTTACAAGCCTTGAAAGACCTTTGTGATCTTGAGTGAGCTGGAAATAATGTTGGTTGGAATATAAGGGCAAACCTATGGGTAGATTCATGCATCTGTTTATCTTTGGGAGAGTGAGAGTTGCTTTTGATTCCGAAAGTCTAAATTTGATGAGTTTTGTGTGAGCATGGAATCATTCTTGGTGTGAGGGCATTTGAATGCTTTTGTTGAGCTTGAACTTGTATTTGAAGCAAGCATTGTGAGCTTGAGTTCTATTTGATAATGGTTAGTCACAATTTGAAACTTAGAGTGCACAATTGAACATTGCATGAGTAGTTTGAACCTCTTGTGTGCATTCGTGTTGAGTCTTGAGTAGCACTGTTTGTAGACATCCTTGTTGAACTGATTGATCTTGTGTTTTACTTGAGGACAAGCAAAAGTTTAAGTTGGGGGTGTTGATGAGTCTGGGATTTTGACTCATTTAGGGATTAATATTTATAGTTTTAGTGTCCTCGATGCCTATTTTGTGCTCTAAACTGATGTTAAAGTGTTGATTCGTAGTAATGAAGGCAAACGAACAAGGCAAGGACATTACCGGGCAAAAAGGAGCGAAAAAACTGAAGAACTTGAAGAAAAGCAATCCTAGTGATCGCCAAGACCACTTGGCAAATCGCCTAGTGGTCCTTTAGCTCGCCAATTGTTACAGAGTGCCAGCCCTGGGGAGAAGCCAACTTGGCGATAGAATTGGACCTTCGGCGAACCGCCGAATGGATCAGCGACAAAGACTTTGATCGCCTAAAGTTACAGGATCTAAATGGTGAAGAGTCAAGGCAAAATGGAAAAGGTGAAGAACAATTGGCACATCGCCGACTTGGTCGGCGATGCTCGACTAACTCCGCTGAATGACCCCGAAGGCAAAAATCTGGGAATGTATAAATTGATTTTTCAAAAAGAGTTCTGGAGCTTTTTGGATAGTTTTTAGCTGAGTTTTCGAAGTGTTGTTTCCAGTTCCGAGTTTTGATCATTTTTTCTTAGTTTTTGAGAGTTTTCTAGTAGATTTTCAAGTTGGGGTTTCGATACTAAGCTGTTTTGGAGCATTGTAAAGACTTGGATTATACTACCCAACTTATGGAGAATGTAGTTGGTAATATTTTTCTACTTTTTATAATGTGTGGCTAAAATCCCCATTTTTAGGGGTGTGATTATGTGATTAATTTTCTTAATTAGCTTATGGGTGTTAGTAATTACTGATTTAATTGCTGTTTTGAAGTGGGTTCGATTGATAATTGAGTTTTAACTTATAAATTGTAGTTGCAAATACAGTTCTAGTCTAGTATTCTATGCTTGCTTGAGAAAGAGGTTTTAGAATTAAGGTTATTAATTGAATATTGTAATGATTGGGTTGTTGAGGATTCAGCTCGAGAGAGTGAATCTTAATTCAATCATACCTATCTAGCTCGAGAGAGTAGATAAATTGAGGTTTTGGGCTATCTATAGTATTATGCTTGTTGAGGTTCGAGAGAACTCACTTGATTCGTGATAGTTGATCGATAGATGACTATTACATCTAAAGCCTAGCCTACCCACTAAGATTCAGTGACTTTTGGTAATTATTAATCACCCGTACAGCGAAATTGACAATTAATCGATCACATCCCCAAGTATCCCTTTCTACTTGATTACTCCCTTGTTTTAGTAGTTGTTAACTGACAAACCTTACCCCCCCCCCATTTGACACTAGCTGTCAACCCCTTTGATTTACTTCAATGGTTTCGATAATTTCTATTCCTACAATCGATTAGATCATACCTTTCACTTCGTAATTGAATTCTCTACCGTTTCACTCCCTGTGGGATCGACCCCAACTCTTCATTGGGTTTATACTAGATTGCGATCGCCTAAACTTAGTATTGGATGAAGTGTAGTTGAGCGTTATCAGTCAACAGGGAAGAAATAGATGAAAACCTTTCTACGAACCTTCTATAGTAACCAGTAAATCCTAAGAAACTCCTTATATCAGTTGGAGATGTGGGTCTGGGCTGCATTACTTCAATCTTCTCAGTATCAACTCGAATCCCTTCACCAGATACAATGTGGCCTAAGAACGCCACAACCTCAAGCCAAAAATCACAATTAGAAAATTTAGCATACAACTCTCTATCCTTGAGAGTTGTGAGAACTATTCTGAGATGGCTAGCATGATCCTCCTCATTCCTCGAATAAATCAATATGTCATCAATGAATACAATCAAAAACATGTCGAGATATGGCTTAAATACTATGTTCTTAAGATCCATGAACGCTGCAAGAGCATTAGTCAAACCAAAAGACATAAAACGAAACTCATAATGACCATAACGGGTCCTGAATGCTGTCTTCGGGATGTCACTCTCTCTTACCCTCAACTGATGATAGCTGGATCTGAGGTCTATCTTAGAAAATTAAGTGACACCCTAAAGTTGGTCGAAAAGGTCATTAATTCTCGGAAGGGGATACTTACTCTTTATTGTGACCTTGTCCAATTGGCAATAGTCAATACACATCCTAAGGGAACCATCTTTCTTCCTCACAAATAAGACCGGAGCACCCCAATGTAAGACACTAGGTCGAATGAAACCCTTATCAAGAAGATCTTTCAACTGTTCTTTTAGCTCTTTAAACTCCGTTGGAGCCATTCTATATGGCGTCATAGAGATAGGTTGAGTATCAGGAAGAATGTCTATTTCGAAGTCTATTTCTCTTTCAGGAGGGACTCCGGGAAGATCATCTGGAAAAACCTCAGGAAACTCATTCACAACTGGAACTGACTGAATATGTGGTGTCTCAACACTAGAGTCATTAAATCAAACTAAGTGATAGATGCACCCCTTAGAGACTAACTTTCTGGCTTTAAGGTATGAAATAAAATGACCCTTAGGCACTGTTAAACTACTCCTCCATTCTAAAATAGGCTCATTAGGAAACTGAAATTGGACTACTCGAGTTCTACAATCAATTGAGGCATAACAAGCATGAAGCCAGCCCATACCTAGAATAACATCAAAATCCACCATATCTAGCTCAACTAAGTCAGCCATGGTGTCCTTGTGATTGACAAAGATGGTACAACCACGATAGACCATTTTTCTGTAATAGAACCACCAACCAGTGTGGAAATACTGAAAGGCTCAAGAAGTTGTTTGGGGGAAATGCCGAACTTCATGGCTACATAGGGAGTCACGAAAGACAAACTCGCACCGTGATCAAGTAATGCATAAACATCAAAAGTAAAGACTTTGAGCATACCCGTGACAACATCGGGTGAGTTCTCTAGATCTTGGCGACTAGCTATAACATACAGACGGTTTGCACCCCCGCCTGTTCTTGAAGCAGTTCCTCTCTGGATATTTCTATCTGCTGGGGCTGCTGAAGAAGATTGGGCTTTATTGCCCCCATTTCCCTGCCTATTCTTGGGGCACTCCTTAGAAAAGTGACCCGTCCTCCCACACTTGTAGCAAAGATCTGTACCAACACGAAATTCTCCCGGATGGAGCTTACCACACTTACCACAGAGTGGGTTGCAAGGGAACCCTTGTGCTACACTGCCTTATGACTGAGAGCCTTGAACTCTGAAATTATGATTCTTGTAATCATTCATGTTTCTTGGTGCAGGCGCACTAGCTGACGATGGAGCAAGTCCAGATGACCTCTGATGAAAGGATGATCGGTTCATGTTCCAGTTTTTGGCTGGCCGGACTCATGACTTGTTGTCTTAGCCCTCTTGCTACGGAACTCTTCCATGTCCTTCAACTTGTCTTCCTCAACCTGCTGCACATGAACCATAAGCCTGGCTATGTCCATGTCTTCTATCAACATAGCCGTCTTACCTTCCTTACTCGATAAACGGTATAGTCCACACATAAACAAGCTCATTCTGCTCTTCATATCAGCCACCATCTCCGGAGCATAGCGGGATAGTTGAGTGAAATTGAGGTTGTACTCCTGCACACTCATAGATTCCTATTTCAGATTCAGAAATTCTCTTACCTACGCTTCCCTTAGCTCGCGGGGAAAGAAGCACCCTAAGAAAGCATCTTCAAACACAACCCAAGTCAATTCCGGTGCCCCCTCGACCCTGTTCGTCTTCCACTGATCAAACCATATCCTAGCAATTCCCTTTAGTTGGTAAGCAGCCAACTCCATACGCTTAGCATCAATAACATGCATGACCTCAAACACCTTCTGAAGTTCATCCACAAAGATTTTTGGATCCTCATTGAGTTTTGACCCAGTGAACTCCGGGGGACTCATTCTCGGACTCTGGATGCATCATTCCCATCTTTATGTCCGGCTCCTTGGAGACCAACCTGTGTTGTCACCACTTGAGTCAACATCTGAATTGCAATTCTGAACTCAACATTCGTGACATCTCCCTGAGGTGGTTGCACTTCTGGTGCATTAGGAACCTCTTGATCTTGAGGATCAACATTCCTCCTAGCAGGACGTCCTCGAACAACTCTTCGTGGAGGCATGATCTGAAAGATACGCGTAAGCACGAGTTAGAAGAAACTTTCATAGAGTTGAACTTTATCACACGAAAAAGGAGTAGAAGAAAGTGAAGTGTTTCCTAAATGTTGTAGCCTCTTAATTATAAATGTGGCGCGCTTCATACCGATAACAAAGACTCTACAGACACAACTTCATAGACACCATAGGCCTCTTGAACTCTGGGCTCTGATACCAAGTTTTTCATGACTCGGGCCTGCACCCTAGACGTAACCGCCACTTGAAAACCATTTCTGATCCCCAAGCGAACCCTTGGCCCGGGTACATGACTCACATGACATTAAGCAATATGCGGAAGCTTAAATAGGTGAACAATTAGACATTTAAGAAAATCTTAACCATACTATCTTGCAAAATACTTAACATGAATCACAAGTTAAACAAAACATCCTGAGAAAATAATGGAAACATCTAATTCATTCTGTCTATGAAGCCTCTAACAATGTAAGATAGATGTTGGGACAAGAACCGCGACACCTCCCAAAAGCTACTAACTGAAAGGAAATGGAGGCTCCTAGGAGTAAGGAGGCCTCACCCAAATTCTTCCTTCGAGAGAATAGTGACCTCAACGAAGCGCCTGTTGATGATCCTGAGTACCTGTATCTGCATCATAAAATGATGCAAGTCGAATGATGTCAATACATTGAATGTACTGGTAGGTGATAAGGTTAGAGTAACAAATTATTGGCTTGAATGACTGAAAGCAACACAACTGGATCAATACATGAATATGAAGTGAAAACTATTTAAGCTTTACAATATAATATGCATTGAAAGCAACATGAAAATAATATACTTTACTTGTGGGGAGTTTTTCTAACCGACAACCATTACCATAAGCCTAGCAATGATACAACGTTTCACCCACGTTGCAAGGGCCATCTTATACTTTGCCGGGGTATAGGATGATATCGTGACTATGGATCCATCTAATTGGCCTTCTTAGAGGCAGTAAGAAGTCACATGAAGAATCAATGCTATATTATCCTACTTTGGCTACGTAGTTTTATAGGACTTCCGAATCATAAGAGACTCTAACCCAACTCGGTGCTTGATACTACTCCTCAAATAATTGATATAACTTTATGCTCAATTCACCCATTACAAGGAATGGACTTCTTACATGATTGGAATACTTTTCAACACATTAGACGTGTTTACATTCTTGAAAATATGCACTTATGAACTTATCTTTCAAGTCCAATAATTAACATAGGTACATATGTATTTATAGATATATAAATAACAATTGAACTAATAAGTGTTTATGAAATAGAACATTTGAACTTTCCTCTTATATTACGTTAACTTGGAATGTAAATGAAGACATGCGAAGGTGACATGAAGACTTTCTTAAGGATTAATGAAGACTTTAGGAGTTAAAATGAAGAAGAGAACGTAGGTACGATTTGAAAGAATGCATACGGGACGAAGAATGAAGGAGGAAAGGGCCGGGCAACCCTGACGCAGTAGTGGCGCACCGCGCCAGCCCCAAGAGTTCTGGGGCTGTTTTGGGACGCATTGCAGGCGCGTTGGTGGCGCGCTGTCCCACCCCGAAACCCATATTTTTGACGAACTTTCTTGCTCAATTTCGAGTCCTAACTCATCTAGAATAGATTGAATTCTTCCATACTCTCTTTAATTCGTGAACCCAACACGAACCATTGAAATTACACACAAAACCCACCAAGAAACACCACTCATTCGCAAGACCCTCACCTCAAGAACTGAAAACCTCCATTGTTAAAGAATAGGCTAAAACTTCAAGAACTCTTCAATAATACTTACATAAACGATTTCATGGACAATTTAATTAGCGAAATGCATGCTTGGAGTGAGGATGAAAAAATTCATCACTATGAGAAACCTCACATACCTCGAAAGAACGTTTGTTCTTGGCGAAATCCTCAGTTTCTTGGAAGAACACTTGGAACTTGACCTTTTCTCCTCTTGAAACTTCTCTCTAAAAACCCTAAGCGTTTTGGAAATTATGAAAACTGATATCAATCATATTAGACCCCTATTTGGGTGAGAAAAATGGTTTTGGCCTTGAGGGGTAAGGAAAAGACCAAACTACCCCTTCTTAAAACGGATGAAATGCCTTAACTAGAGAGGCTGCGCTCAAACGGGAATAACTCCTTCATCCGAGCTCGGAATTTAGCAAACTCGGCGGCGTTGGAAAGAGGACTCAGAGACCTTCGATTTGATAACTCATGGGACACCTAACTCTTTATGGGCTGAAAGATATGATTGTTTGAAGTTGATCAAAACTTGAAACCTGACCGAAGTTCAAGGTGTTACAATAGGCTTTCCTACCACAGTCGCAATCGATAATAAGGACCTCCTCACAAAGAGATCTGTAGATAACTCTGATAGTGAAATACATACCCAGACTTTAGGTGTTTCCTCCTTAGGATTGAATGATGGCGTCCATAGAAAAATTCTAAACAAATATTCTTTGCCATCAAACTTAAAATATTCATAAGAATTTGATAAAACTTGTACAAAGTCCTCATATAAATCAAACATGATCAAAATGTGACGAAAATCAAGTTGTCCGATATTACAGTTTTTTTTAACATCAAATTGCTTTGGTAAAAGCTTTCGCAACTCTGATAACATTGTTTTTTCATAAGCAAATTTGATAATTACTACTTGATGTAAACCTTGTTTCCTAGCAAATTGCCCTTTCTTTCATAGTAAATCTCATAGTAAATTCTCCATGAATAAACTCAATGGGTTTTAATAGATATTGGGTCGTTTGTTGTGGTGTAAGGGTTGCTGAATAGAGTGTTTTTGTATTAGGGTTGACATTTGTCTCTCCCACAGCCAGAGACTGGGGAGAGGGTGAAGTAACCATGACTGATGTACAAGTCGCCATATAAAGAGAGGAAAAAGAGCGGGGGCTAGGTAAAACTTATTTTTAAAACTCAAAGTTTCGAATATTTCTTAAAAGTTTAAATTTTTTAAAAATTACATTTTCAACCCTAATTATGTCAATCACTAATTAAAAAAAGATTTGACTTGCACTAGTCAACTTGTCACCAATTTTAATTCCAACAATTTTTTGTCATCTTAAGCTCAATTGTCTCAAAATTCGTCTCCCTCGTATCTGTCTGGTTATGTGGGTATTCGGCCACCGCAACTGAGCGTCTAGAGATCAAGAGATGTCAGGGCGTGAATGCTGCGAGAATCCACCGGTTTTGAGCTCAAGCAGCGGAAATGGGTGTGTGTTACAACTTGGAAGCTTCAACACATACGTCTCTGGTCCTTCCACTTCCAAACTCGCCATCCTCCTTGTCTCCGACGTTTATGGTATGTACTTCCCCTTTGATTTCTGTCCACCTTTTTTGTTGGGTTGGGGGTAAGATTAGTACTGTAGTTAGGGCTCATT
The DNA here is from genome assembly GCA_029582245.1 of Solanum etuberosum. NCBI lineage: Eukaryota > Viridiplantae > Streptophyta > Magnoliopsida > Solanales > Solanaceae > Solanum > Solanum etuberosum. Next base: position 11,376 of record JAJONR010004833.1, on the reverse strand, counting down.
TGATAATAACTAATCTCGAAATTAATTTTAAGATGAGTTTATTAGATGTTTGGTTGGAATAAAATTGGAGGATAACGTATTCCTGGATTAGTTATCTCGTTGTAGTGTTATTTTATCCCACATTGAGATTGTAATAACAATGTGGATAACTAATTCCGGGATAACTTAGTCTATTATGTAGTAGCAACAGCTAGACCTCCAGCAACAGGATGTATGGTCTGGAAGGTTAATCAATTTCCTTATTGCAAGTTATCCCTATTTCCTTTGAGTTTTACAGCAGGATGTATAACAAATGTTTGTTATGGAACAACTAAATATGATTCTAACGACTTCCACGTTTAATTTATTATGATACAAGGATTAACTTCTTTGATAGACAATCTCTTATGGTCTTACTTCTTTACAGGTTATGAAGCCCCAAATCTGAGGTACATGCTGCTTCTCAACTTCAGCCTATACTTGTTAAATATATATTTCTGTAACTATCCATTGTGGGTCAAAATAGATCTACAATTAATAGGAGATGCTTCCCATTGTGGGTCAAAATAGACCAGATTTGTATAGCTGACCTAGCTAGCTCGGGATTAAGGAATAGTTAATTGATTGATTGATTCATCTCAAACGTATACCTAGAAAGTTTTTGCTTCGCTGAAACTTCTATTCTTACTTGTCAGACGTTGGAATTTTCATTACAACCACAACTATTCCAGAAAACGAGTCTAACTGCTGGTGATTCAATGGTGTCTTATCTTTTAGAATCTTTTGGTTACATCAAGAAGAAGTGGGGGACAGCGGTCTTTGTGTTTGTCTAGTAATTAAGCTGCAAGGAGTTCCTATTTTATCTTGGGCTGATCGCAAAATTCAACTGTTATGTAGGAAGCTTGCTGAAAAAGTTGCAGCTGCAGGATACTATGTGGTGGTTCCTGATTTTTTTTATGGTGATCCTTATACGACCGAGAAAACTTTATCAATCTGGATACAATCACATGGAACAGTATGTTCAGGATTTTTTGAAATTTAATCTTCGTCTTTTTAGTAACGTGTAGCTATAGATTTGCCTCTCGAGAGTCGAAGGAGGCTATGCCATTGGTATACCATTTCTCAATTCATTAAGCTGATCATTCTCGGGAATGTTCATGACATTTATAAAGCAGACTTCTTACCATGTTACTCATATTTTTATTTTGTTCTTGTTAGGCTAAAGGATTTGAAGATGCAAAACAGGTTGTTGCAGCTCTCAAAGATAAAGGTATATCTGCAATTGGAGCTGCAGGGTTTTGCTGGGGTGGTAAGTTTTGAACTTAATGGTTTTAGGGTTGTCTATCCCTTTCCCATACTAGGATGTAAAGGGTCAATGTTCTTGCGATTGTTTGTGATCCCGACCTCCAGTTTTCTTAACAGCTAAGGTGGTTACTGAGCTAGCTAAGTCCGACTACATTCAAGCTGCAGTGCTATTGCACCCATCGTTAGTGAAAGTTGATGATTTTAAAGGTATGGCTGTTATTACTGAAATCATCTGTGATCAGATTTAGCTATTACTGCTCATTTTACACTGATTTGTTGCATATGCACCCATTTCATTTGGTGTTCTCAGTGTCACTTGAATCCTAGATTTATACGCATGTGTTGTGTATGTTATTTATATGTGGGCCATTGAGATCCAGATGATGGTTGGTACTCTGAAAACTTCATATACTTGTTTTGTATTCGTTTACGCCTCAATTCCATTCTAATATTGAATCTGTCTAATTGTTTTATGAATATCCCTTGGTGCAATCGGTATTAAGTGTTGTTTGATTCTGATGACTACCTTGAACTGCATCACCATGGGATCTTTCCTTTTTCTCTCTATTTTTTTAATTTTCTTATTTGTACCTTCTTTTCTCCTCACCAACTGATGATACATATTACTTGCAGAGGTGAAGGCACCAATAGGTATTTTAGCTGCTGAGATAGATAAAATCTCTCCTCCAGAGCTTATTAAGCAGTTTGAGGAGATTTTATTATCAAAACCTGAGGTACATGAACTTCAGAGTTGATTATTATGTTTTTCTCGTCATTCTTAAAAGATTGATGTTTGAAATTTATAATGTCCTGTTTATTCAGGGGATATACAAGTAGGTAACTAATTTTGATTGATCTCTCATTATGTGTTACATTATTTTAGATTCACCCTTTGCTTTGGTTTGCTCTCTTGTCTTCTGTTTTTATAGGTGGACAAATTTGTCAAAAATTTTCCTGGTGTTAAGCATGGATGGACAGTGAGATACAATGTTGAAAACAAAGAGGCTGTGCAGCATGCTGAAGAAGCCCACCAGGACATGTTGGATTGGCTTACCAAGTATGTTAAGTGAGTGCAAGGATACCTGGCAATTGCAATTTCCCGTTAAGAAGTCTAAATATCTGCAACCAGAATAGCGATGTAACTAAATATTGATGAACTCCATATTGTACACCTTGTTTGATGAGAAGTTATCTTGCAGTGATCATCTAAAACATACTGCATGGTCTCATATTCTGTATGCCTGAGAATGGTTTAAGTAAGATGTGATTCTGCTTCAGCTTGTCCAATATATCTGTTATGAGTGCTTTCATGTCTGCAAGCACATGAAAGCAGACATGAAACACTGGTGTGGAAACCAAAAACTGACAGATACAAAACCGGCATAAATAGACTATTAATCAGGATTTATCACTGATTCTGGCTGTTATGTTTATGTGCTATTTGCAGGAAAAAGATAAACTTAGCTACACACACCTACATATGCACCCGCCCTTATGTACAATAATATGATAATTGAATGCAATAAAAGGAAACAAGTTAGACCTAAATTCAAGAAAGTTATTTTAAAAGACTTCTGATCTCTTAGAAAACAATATGTACTTGGCTATGAACAGACTTTAGCAAAAGTAAGGAATCCATGATACCAAGTAGTTGCTATAAAGCTTAGTTGTTCTAGTAACATTTGATTTTATATTTGTTAGAAACCTTTCAAGAGTGTAGTCTAATCTAACTAATTTAGGATACGAGACATAGTTGATTATACGACTTGTAGAGAGAAACTAGATGAAATCAAAATTCAAGCAAGTTCTCTATCTGATTCGGTTAATATCTAATATAAAGGCATTGCTTCAGGTACAGTCAGAAGGGAAGTGGACTTAGCAGTGTCCGAGGTCCCCTTTCCTCTATGTGACTTGACTATTCTTAGATGACACAAGCAAACGACTACAATGAATTTGCAGTTTTCTTCATCAGTATTCCATACACTGTCAGCGTAGCAATTGGTAATTCAAACATAGAAAGAATATAAATAAAGATGCACACGTGGGAAGGGCCCCCATACACTGTCAGCGTAGTGATTCTACTTTAGAGTTATGTTTGGCTCCATAAACGAGACATAAGATGTCCAGTTTATATCTGCTCATGACCATGTACCATTACCAAGTTGTCGGACATGTACTTCCCAACTTGCTGATGGCCTTAAAATGATTCTTAAGCTGTAAGTATAACCTGGACAAAACATTCAGAAACTTGTTGATAAGTCAAAAAGACAGGAACACGGGCGGAGCTACCCTTGTCCAAGTGGAGTCAATTGACACTCCACCGGAATATTACACAGTGTAGAATGTTTTTTTTTTTTAATTTATAGATTATACATTGAATTTTCTTGACTTCATCTGTTAAATCCCCTTGGTGAAAATTGTGACTCTGTCGTTGGGAAGGAACAAATGAAAGTCACCATAACTTGATGAATTCAACTAGAGCAGAAGCATACAAGTGCAAGAATATTTCAGGTGCTAGTTCTCCGTCTGGAAAACCGAAGTGCTGCATACCTTGAGAAAGCAAAAGTGTTGCATTTCAACATAAGTAGATTTTGTCAGGTAAGTAGTGCAATAGAAAATAAAGCTTTGATGGATCCGTAGTTAACTAGACAAGGATTTAACTTATATGCACCTATCATGTAAAGAGTTTTTACAATATCAGTGTAGTTTAACTTCTTGTTGTAGGTTACTGTTTGTTTCCCAGGTACTAATCCAACTTCTTATGGATGGTTAGTTATAGACTTGTAGTTATCTTTTAGGCAACCTGATTGTGTAAAAATTCTTTTATTCTATGTTAAAAATTCATAAAATAATCCATAGCAATCATGTAAGTATGAGACTTTTCATACTTGTCTGGATACTGAATTATGTAAAATTTAATCGTATTATCTTGAAAATACAAGGTTTATATTTGTACCAGGATAAGTCAGGATTTTAAGAATGCATATTTTGTGGATCTTGTCTTTGATACTTTGCTATAAATAGAGCCACATTTTGTGGTTCTTTGTTAAACAGTCTGTGAAGTGCTGAACTGCTGATAATTGTGCTTATAAGATTCTTTTTTACTGGATTTCTCAGAATTCTACTTTCATTGGAAGCACCCTTAGGGAATCTCCAATCCATCTGTAAAATGCTGATAATTGTTGGGACTTTTTTTTAAATTTTATTTTTTATATTTATCTCTTTTTAATGAAGTTTTTAATTACTTTACATTTTCTAGGAAAAAAGTTAAGGAATAATCAAAAGGATAAGAATGGAAATAACATTTAATTTTTGTCCTTATATATTATTTTCTGACTATCATTTCATTGGTGTGCTGGTCAGTAGTCAGTTGATGTTTACTTTCTTACTACCATTTAATTGATGTTGTTAATATAGGTCAAAAATATAACTGAGATGTCTCAAGATTCCAATAGATATTTGTGGCCATGCGGATTTGAAGATCTCTGATCATTTAGTATAAGTGCACTATTAAAATGAGTATTTATTTGTGTTGGTACTTAATCTGTTGTTGCCTAATGGTACTAAGGTTCGTTGGTGTATAAGAATAAGAATGAATATGGTTTATTAGTAATGTATGTATAAGTTATATTGAAATTATTTTTAATGTAATATTTGGGTTAGTGTATTGAAAATAACATGTATTATATTTCTAAAAAAAAATTGTTTATAAAAATACCCTCCACAAATATAATGAAAAAGATTTTGAGGGGCAATTGTGTTAGGGGCATATTTAGGAGGGGGTCATCGGGTTAACGTGAACTCATGATATCCTCTCAAGATCATGTAGAATAATGTTATAATTTTTTTTAAATACTTAGAAATAGATGTGTGAGCTCACGTTCACTCGAAGTAATCTATAATGGGGTGGTGATTGAATGCACATCTCTAATTGAGGATAAAAAATTAAATTTTATATTTATCTTGTCTTTTTGAGTTCCTCCCTTGAAGGACTGCTCATTAGTCAATGATACCATGCTATATATATATATATATATATATATATGTGTTGGTATCATTGAGGAATGAGCTGGTTGTACATGAATGAATGTAGGGAACCTTAATGATACCATTGCAGTATATGTATTGTAACACCTCAAAAATTTCTAAGCTAATGCCCCAACCATTCTTTATTTACATGTAAGGTCATATCAGGTGATTCTTAAGTTGCTCTTAGGTGTAAAGGTCAATTCTTTAGTGTGAGAATGAATTTGGATATGAATTAAGGTCACAAGAACCCCCAACACAAAGTTGAGTTGAAAGTTTCTTTATCGATTAAGTTTTAACATAAGATTCTACTTAGGTCAACTTCAAACAATCATATCTCTCAACACAAATGAATTAGGTGACTCATGACTTGTCAAATTGAAGGTCTATGAGTCCTCTTTCCAATGCCGCCAAATTCGCCTCATTTCGAATTCAGAGTAAAAAGTTATTACCATTTTATCAGAGACTACTGCAACAGAGTTTCTTGAGTCAGTTCCTAAGAATCATTTCTGTGGGTCGTAGAAAATTTCAGTGAAGTCAAATTTTGGGGTCCCATTCTACGGATTCATCTACGGGTCGTAGTTTGGATTCGTAGAATGAACTTTTAAGCCTTAAAATTCAATATAAATTATACGGATTTGATCTACGGGTCGTAGTTTGGACTTGTAGAATGAAATTACGAGCCTTAAAGTTTAATATGAATTCCATGGATGAGATCTACGGTCCGTACAACAAACCATGAACCGTAGATGGCCCCGTAGAAGGTTTTCATCAGCTTTTAATAGGGGTAGTTCAGTCTTTTTCCACTCCTTCTAAGCCTAAACCATGATATTTTTACACCTAGTTAAGAGTTTAAACAGTGTCAATCAATCTTTTTACGTTCATTAACGCTTCCAAGTCTTAGAGCAAGGATCCAAGAGGAGAAAGCTAGGGTTTTCAAGCGTTCGTCCATTTTCACCAAGAACTTTGTTCTTCCAGGTATGTAAGACTATCATAGTGATGGACTGAGTTCATCCTCATGCCCTACATCTATCTAAATCCAGTAAAAGAGTAATTTAGGGTTTTATCCTGGATTTTGAGTATTCTTGAGATTAGTAGTATCGTTGAGTTCTGAGTTCTTGATTTCTAAGTATTGAGTTTTCTATATTGTCATTGAGATTTTTGAGTTGATTTGTTCATGTTTATATTTCAGCATGAACCTTATTTTGAGTTATAATTTTTGAGAATCTTTTAAAGCAACTTTTTTTTGTCTTAAACTGATTTTTGGAGAAGGCAAAGATGAGTTTTGAAAAGAGTTTTAAACATGATTTGAGTAAGAGTATAAGACAACTAAGTATTCCCAAATATATCACTTTTTACATTGAAAAAAGAAAAAAGTTGATTTCTAAATGAGTTACTGGATTCAGGGATATTTCAGAGCAGTTACCTCTTTTAAGAAGATATTTTGAGCAATTACTTCAAATTGAGAAAGAGTACATTGTATACATTTGAGCATGAATATATATTTATTGGATAGTATTGAGTACCGATATGAGGTTAAGTTTAGTGTCACGACCCAAAAATAGATGTGATGACACTCGTCTTATCCCACCAAGACAAGTCAGCCTCAAATCCAATCATTACGATAAAGTGCAAAAATAAAAGAAAATTAAAAGTTTAATAGCTAATACTAATAGAGATAAAAAGTCAACTTAACTAAATTCCTAAAACTTGGTTGTCACATGCACAAGCCTCTAATGTATTGCAATATATTTGAAAGAAAGTACGTAAGTCTCAGATGATATTGTCTCTAAAGTAGAACACAATCATAAATAGGAGTAAGAGGGTCCGCTGAGATGACAAACATCTACCTCACAAATCTCCACAGGAAGTCTCACACAAGGAGAGAAGAGAGAGTATCACGAAGATACAGACTCATAACCTACACAAATGTAGAAGCAAGGGGTGAGTACCAAACCACACGGTACTCAACAAGTAAACTCATAAACACAAAGCTAAGAATATAGAATACAGGTACTCCTTACACTCCCACCGAACCTCCACAACTACAACCTGCATAAAATCAGCCCAACCTAATAATTTACAATTTAAATAGCACAAACTCAATAACAACACTTCAACGATTACAAATCAACAATAAAAATGATCAAATTCATCAATCACTAGTTTCACAGAAAAAACACTCACAGATTCACCATGATAAAGATATACAATACAATGAAATGCAATGTCAAGTATGGTGATGCATGCCTAGCCTAGTGATACACACCCGTGTCTCTCAGTACGGGGCCTGATAACACTCAACTACAGCTCATCCAATACTAGGTGTAGGCGATCATAATCTAGTATAAAACCCAATAAAGAGTTGGGGTCGAACCCACAGAGAGTGATACAAGCTAGAATTCAGTCACAAAGTTAAAGATGTGTTCTAAACGATTGTAGGAATAGAAATTATCAAATTCATGCAATTAATTCAAAGGGTTGAAATCAAATGTCAAATGGGAGGTTTAGGATTGTCAACTAACAACTAAGAAAACAGGGGAGTAATCAAGTAGATAAGGGATACTTGGGGATGTAATCGATTAAAGACTAATTTCGCTATATGGGTAATCATAATTTACTAAGAATTGCTGAATCTCAGTGGGTAGGCTTGACTATAGATGCAATAGCTTTCTCTCGAACAACTATTACGATTCAAGCGAGTTCTCTCGAACCTCGACAAGCATAACACTATAAGGAGCCTAATACCTCAATTTATCTACTCTCTCGAGCTCGATAGGTAGGATCGAGTTAAGATTCACTTTCTCGAGCTGAACCCACAACAACCCTATCACTACAATCATCAATCGATAACCCTAGTTCTAAAACCTCTCTCTCAAGCAAGCATAGAAGACTAAGCATGAATTGCATTTTTCAATCACAATTCCTAAATTAAACCTCAATTACCGATCAAACCCACTTCAAAATAACAATTAAGTTAGTAGACGACAATACCCATAAGCTAATTAGAGCAAATAATCACATGATCACACCCCAAGAATGGGGGTTTTAGCCACACGTCATAAAAAGGAAGAAATCAATACCAATTACGTTTTTCATATCTGGGTATTAATCTCCGAGTCATTACAATGCTTCGATTTAGCTTCAATTCCAAAACCCAATTCAAAATCTACTAAAAAATTCTTCCAAACTAAGCAAAAACAATGGTTCAGCTAAAAACTATAAGTCCCAGAATGATAGGATGCCATGATCTCCTTTTAAAAATTAATTTATACACTTTCAGAATTTGGCCTTTGGGGTCATTTGGCGAGGTAAGTCGCGTGTCGCCAAGCAGGTCGGCGACTCACCAAACGCCCTCTCAATCGCCATTTTATCTTGAGTGCTCACCACTTTTGGACTGTAACTTTAGGCGATCTAAGTCAGGGTCGCCGAAGGGTTCGGCGAGTCACCTTTTGCTCTTGTTGATCGTCGTTTCTGCTTGCACTTTCATTGGTAGTTCTGTAACATTCGGCGGACTGAATCTCTTTCGCCGGTCCAATTGGCGTGTCACCAATAGATCCAATACTTCACCCAATTTCTCTCATCAAAGGGATAACATGCTGTAACTTTAGGTGGGTGAAGAGGCCACTCGGCGATCTTCAGCTTTGTTGTTCTTCTCTCTTTTGTCCATTATTGTCCTTTCCTTGCTCTTTTGTTTTCCTAGCTACAAATCAACACATAAGCATCAGTTTAGAGCATGAATTTAGGCATTGAGAATGATAAAACTATGAAAACAAAGCTCTAAATGAGTTGAAATCCCAGACTTATTAACACCCCCAACTTAAACTTTTTCTTCTCTTCAAGTAAAACATAAGATCAATCAGCTCAATATGGATGCCTACAAATAGTGCTGCTCAAGACTCAACACGAATGTACACAAGAGGTTCAAACTACATATATAATGTTCAATTGTGCACTCGAAGTTTCAAACTGTGACTCACCATCATCAAATAGAACTCAAGTTCACAATGCTTACTTCAAATGCAAATTCAAGCTCAACAAAAGCATTCAAATGCCCTCACACCAAGAATGATTCCATTTTCACACAAGGTTCATCAACAACTTAGAATATCAGAATCAAAAGCAACTCTCACACTCCCAAAGATAAACACATGCATGACTTTACCCATAAGCTTGTCCTTATTTTCCAATCAACCTTACTTTCAGCTTGCTCACGATCAAAAAGGTCTTTCAAGGCTTGTAATGGGGCTGAGTGTAAAGGTATGTCATTTTGGTTTAGTGGCTTCTATCTTTATGAAGTATGACCTGCAATTCACTTCTTCTACTTCTCTTTCACATTGTATGATGTTTACAATGCACCCTATTATTCATTTAAGCATGACTCATTCGTCTATAATAGCCTATAATCGAATCACATCCCAAGAACCCGTCTCATTATTGTTATTTCATATTATTTTCTGTTGTTTGTAGTTGATAATTTCAAAACCAAAACCCCAATTTGACATTCGTGTGACCCCCTGATTTGAATGCTGTTTTTATTCGATTATTTTTATTCCTATGACTGACTTGAGCATATTAATACTTCCCTATTGAATCTCAAACACGTATCGCTCTCTGTGGGATTCGACCCCAACTCATTCAGTTGGGTTTTATACTGATTAACGACCGTTGATGCTTAGAATTGGAGAAGTGTCTTTGATATCATTATTCAATCAGGGTGATATTGTAACACCTCGCTATTTGAAAGAACTAGAAAGAGCTAGAATTAGAAAGAGTCATTTTTTTTTGGAAATAAGTTAAATCTGGAAAATTGGCTAAGTTATCTTAAGTCTGGATTTGTGGTCAACTTCAAACGACCATAACTCCTAGTTCTGGATTATTTAGGTGTGCTACCAGTTACCGTAGGAAATATCTCTGAATTATCTTTCCAACGCCGCCGAGTTTGCGCGATTTCGAGTTCGTATGAGGGAGATATGCCCATTTGAAGTTGGGCTGTCTAGATAAGGAAAGTGAAAACCAGATTTTTGAAGGGTATTTTGGTCTTTTCCATACCCAATTAAATTATTTAGTTTTTGGTAATTACTTAGGGGTCTAAGCTGAGTTTGGTCAGTTTACACACTCAAATAATTCACCTAGGGTTTTCAGAGAAAGAGCGCAAGAGTAGAAAAGAGGAGAAAGAGCCAAAGTTCAACGTTTTTGAGGATTCGCTTGTGGATTTCGTCAAGGGGTGATCCCAACGAGGTATGTGAGATCACATAGAGTTGGGTTAGTTCACGCGCCAATCATGATTTGTTTCAGCGAATTTAGATTCTTGAAGGTTTAGAAATTGAGTTCTTGATGGATTTGTTTGAAGTTTCTATTGGGTTTTTGATTGTTGAAGTCATTGAGAATTTCTTGAGTTTGATTCATGAAATTAAGCGTTGTTTTGAGTAGATTCTTACATATATTGGTAAGGTATTCGAATCTAAGTATTTGGTGAAAGAACCAAGTGAATCTAGAGGGTTTAGAGTTGAAAAACGAGCAAGAAAAGTTGGAACTTTCTGGGCAGGGGCCTGGGGCGCCGCCCCAGCCAGAGCGCCCCACCTGGGGCTCTGAAATTTGGGCTCTGGGGCGCCGCGCCAGCCAGAACGCCCCAACCCTGTTTCTGAATTTTCAACTCTGGCGCCCCACGTCACTCAGAGCGCTAGGGACGCCAGGTTTTCCACCCTTTCCCACTTCTTTCCGTATGAGTTTCCTAGCAACGTACCTAAGTTTTCTAGTTGATTTCTACACTCTAAGGTACGTCTAAACATCATGAAATCATCCATAAACATGAGATCATGAGTCTTGAATCCATAATTCAATTCAAGGAAAGTTAAGAGTCAAGTCAAGATGAGTTCAACGAGTTTTCCAAAAGTCTTTCACAAACGTTTTAACTTTGTTTTAAGACTTGAGTTTTGAGTTGAGTAAAGAGTAAAGCTTGAAGTTCATTTCTTCAAAAGAGTATATTTGGACTATGTATTCCCCAAAGAGTAAAATGTTTTCACATTTAAACAAGAAAGGAAACTTTGATTTCCAACAGAGCCT